>JAJTUV010002985.1:0-142498 GCA_021653895.1 Mastomys natalensis
TTCTCTCACTCCTCTCCCTCCTCCTTTCCCTCCTCCTCCTCTCTTCCAGCTGGATCTCATTACCCTGCCTGGCCAGGCCAAGCCTCAGCTTCAGCCTCACCCTCACCTGACTGGCTTCCACCCCTCGACACAACCTTTGTGCCCCCCAACATCCCGCCAACTGGATCCTCAGAGTCAGGGTCTGCAATCCTTCCCATGCCTTGTCTGCTCTGTGGAATGGTGGCTCTGGAATATGAGTCATTGGCTAGAGTGGCATTTGTTCCTGTGTCCTCTCAAGGATCCTCCCATTGAGGCCCATGGAAAGTACTAGCCCACAAATATAACTTGAACCCAGGAGCAGAGGCAGGGCCTATACCCTGGGGTTACTGGAACGAAGGGCCAGCTCTCTTGGCCCCAACCTTGGCCCAAGGCCCCAGCTCCCCTTCACTGCCCAGATGTGCTCCACCCAGACAACAGGGAGCCCAGTCAGCCTGGCCTGGGGGCCCCTTCCACAAAGCCCAGCCCCTATCCCCCCAGGGCTCAGCCCAACAAAGGAGGATTCTCAGCTGGGCAACTCAGGGCGGGAGGAAGGAGGGTTGTGGGTGGAAAATAGCTTCGGAACCCAAGGTTGGCCATCTCCATGAAAGCCCTATTATTGCTGAGTAGCTAAACGTCTTGCTCAGCATGGGCAATTCAGTTCCCCTCACTTCCCTGTCTCCCCCTAGGAATAGCTCCACATTCCAGAACTACACAGCCAGCCCTTTTAAGACATGGGGAGGCAGGATAAAGGAGGCTTCTGGGAAGAGCTGAGGAGGAAAGGCTGCAGATGGGACACACCTTTCCCAAGTCTTCAAGCGCTTCCAGGCAAAATGGCCCCATGGAAGTCAGTTTGTCATCAGCTTTGTCCACTGCATTTCTCTGGTGTCATGGCTTACTTCCTGGGGCCTTGACTGTAGGAAGCTACGCTTGGGTTCTTAGCTGGGGGCTGGGATAGTGATGTTCCTCCCCAAATCTAAAGGACAGAAAGTAGTATGGTCATTCTGTCTCCCAGGGCCAAAGGACAGCAGAACAGGCCTCTGTTCTGCATTCTAATCCCTGCTCCCTAATCTCAGTCCCCCTTCACCAGAAAGGCTGAAGAATGCTGGACTCCTCTCCTGGGGCCTAACCCTCCCACAGCCCAGGCTGGGAGTGGGGAACTGGCCAGCGGAGGGTAAGTGGGCAGAATTTTCTCTGGTTGAAGTGAAAAGGAAGTTGGGTGAGCCGAGAACACATTCCCCGTCTGGTCTGTTCTTTCGGCTCTCCTGTTCCCCTCCCCTCTCTCTTTTGGTTTGTCTCTGCGCTGGAAAGAACATGTGCTTGGCAGATTTTTTATTAACTCTCTCTCTCTCTCTCTCCTCTCTCTCTCTCTCTCTCATGCACACACAAACTCTCTCTCTCTCTTGTTTTCACTCTATCTCTGTGTGTGTTACTGTCTCTGTCTCTCCTTTTTGCTTGCTTGACAGAATTCAGATTAGACAAAACATGAGCTCATTTCTGCCTGAGGGAAAAAAAAAAGAAAGAAAACCACTCCTTCTGCCCTCCCCCACTTTCACCTCTCCTCCTTGGCCTGCACTGTTCACCAAACAGCCTGCTAGCCTGGAAGCTCATCTAGGCAGCACCTCGGAGACTGGACTTTGGATACGATAGTCCCCACATGAAGCAGCTCCCTGCTCCAAAGTACACATAGTCCCTCCTGTAGTCACAGGTTCTTAACTACTGGTAGGAGGTTGTAGTGGACAATAAGATGTGACCTGGATATGATGTACCTGGGGTCCTGAGGGTTAGTAATCAAGGTGGGCCCTGTCATTATTTCCAGGAACCTGTAGGCATTGAACCCATCACCAAATCCTAGTTTTTTACGTGGCCATCTGGGTCTGGCCCTCTTTCACCTTTCTCTGGAACAGTTGTCACTACTACCCATCAGCATGTCACCTAATTGGTTCTCCAGCTATCACCGCTGCACACTTGTAAAGAACCTTCTCCACAAACTGCTGACTAAATCCCTGAAATGACTGAATTTTTATCCTCATGGCCCCTTAGCTCGTGGTGGCTCAGGTGCCCATTAGAGCTGGAATTTTAGCTTTATCACTCACTTGTCAGTTCTTGGTCTAATCAACCCCTCCGCTGAGCCTCAGTTTCTTGTCTGTAAAATTGGAGAATAAGATCTAAATTGTAAAATCATCATTCAGTTTCAATGACATCAGATTCTTTTGACCTCTTGAAAAGAGCAAAAATGGCTAGGAGGTCCCAGATACACTAAGTGCGGGAAGGGGAGGGGTCCTCTTATTCCTCCTCCATCCCCTCTCCTCTTCCTGACAGACAACTGGGGTGGAAAGACAGGTGCTTTATATATATATATATATCTTCTTCAGAGTGTAGCGATCAATCTGAACGCAGAAGAAATGGCCAGTGAGATATTTTGATAGGCCTCCCAGTGTGTGCTGGAGAAAAGAACAATGGAATGACCATAGGCTGTGCTTGGGCTAAACCCTGAGTTAGGGTCTTGTTTCCACCATTCCTCATGTGACCCAGACCAGGTCACGGTGCTTTCTGAGCTTCTTTCTGCACCCTCCCCCACCTCAGTGGAGGAGAAACCTCCCCTGCGCTCAGCTACTGAAGCATCTTTATGAGTTTCTGCGGGCTGCTCCAAAGGCTCTTCCCGTCTCCACATTATGGAGGGGGTTAGAGAGGGGGGCTGTAAGGGGATTCTGGGGCTGCACTGGTTAATGTGGTTGCTGGGTCCTCAGGGATCTTTAGGGTCATCCTGACAGGCAGTTGAGACCAGTAGGCCCCTCTGAGTCACTAGGCTCCCGTACCCCTCCCAGCCACCCTCCTAGCTGACGCCCACTGCCTGTGAGCTGTCCCTTAGCCAGGCGCGGCAGCCCAGCTCTTCTAATCTTGTTTTATAAATTAATCCCTCTCTTCCCTTAATCATTTTCATTGCCTGCCTCTGAACCCATTCCAATCCATCTACTGCTCCTGCACCTTCCCCCACTCATCACCCCCTCCTCAGTCCTCTGGCAAGCTGTGGCTGCCTGCATTCTTGGTCTTAGGTAAGGGGACAGTTCTTAGAGTTTGGTGCCATTTCCTCTTTAGTCCTCAGAGTCAACCAAGCAAAGCAGAAGCAGCACATGGTGTTGCACTTAGTGCTGAGTGGAAACCTTAACCTGACTATTGCTTTGCACAGCAATCTCAGGGAAGTTACCCTACCTCTACGTCTATAGAAGACGGTGCCTAGAAGGTGAAAGTGAATGCAAAGGGCATTACTCACTTGAGTGGAGGACAGGGCTCCTGAGTCAGGCATCCCACCACTCTCTCTGCTTCTCCTCTGGATCCTTCTTCCACAACCTGGAAACCCACTAGAATGCAAGACACAGATTCTATAGCTAACACTGACCACAGACAAGAGCTTCATGCCTTAGCTTGTGGTCAGCTTCCTTCAGGGGGCCTGTAAGTATCACCTGCCATTGGAAAAAAAGGCTAGACCTACAAAAGCAGCCAGCCATGAAGATAGTTAGAGGGACTCTGGGTGGGAAATGATGAGGCCTTCCAGACTCAAGCTCAAAGCCATGGCTAAGACCGTAGAGGTGGTTGTCTATCTCACGTCCTCTGTTCACTCTGGGAAACAAGCCCTAAGGTGACAGGCTCTGTGGTGTGTCTTTGTTGATTGGTTTTGGTTTGTGAGGTATCTATAGCTCAGGCTAGCCTCAGCTGAGATCCTCCTGATTAGTACCCTGAATGCTGAGATTATACACCGTGCCTACTCAGAGCTCCTATTGTAACTTTAATTTTTTAAAATCCTATTTTTAATGATGGTTCTTAAATGCTTTAAACTCCTTTGTAGCCCACCTCCCACCAGAGGTGGTGGAAAAGAAAGGATACAGGGAAGTGAACCTGTTTAGAAAGGTTCTTTGGAGCAATTCTCATCTGTGTTGTCTGGAAATCAGCAGTTCAGTTCACAGGTTAGCAGGCAGCAGCAGCTTGATCCACTCACTTCACGGATACACCAGCAGTCCAGTTCAGTAGAGTCAGGTTAGCAACAGCGGTGACATGACCTAGCAGAGACAGCCAGGCCTCAGTCTCAGCTTGAGTCAGCAGGAGGGAGCAGCAGGAACACCAGGAGAAGTTCTCAGCTGTGCCTCTCTCAGGAACGTGAAGATGAGGGAAGATGTCAGACTCACAAGCTTTACACAGCTAGCTCTATAAGCAAGCCCAGTTCTGTCTCCATGACTCCTTGGAGCCCTATTTATACCCTCCAAACATCACATGTCCTCCACGTGCCTTGCCTCAGCACGTGTCTTGCCTCAGCACGGGCATCCAATCAGCCTGAGTCCTTGGAAGGGGCAACAAACTGCATCACACCTCCAGAAGTGTTTTGGTACATTTCTCTCTATGGCATTCTGACAAATGCAGCTCACAACTACACAGTGGAAGGCAGACCAATATATGTGTGTCCTTAGCAAATAATCTTTCATCATGTATCCTTTCACGTGCTTGCTTTAGCAGAACATCCTCTCTCCTGTGTCTCCTTCAGCAAAATGTTCCTTCAGGCATCTGCCTTAGCCTTTTATGCCCGTGTCTACTTTAACAAAACATTCCTTCACATGTTTGCCCCAGTAAAACACCACCCCTTCTTTCCAAAGAACCCTTCAGTTTCCACTTTACCCTACTTTTAGATTACTCCAGCCTTTTGGGCCAAGATGAAGGGATTGTATTCCCAAGACCACTTGCCTACCTCTGCCAGACCTGGATCTGGTGGCTTCAGTGGCAATGTGCACAAAGCTTAATGTCTGTAGTGACCCAAGCCACTTTGGAACCCTGGACTGAGACACCAAGGCTGTGCTTACAACCAGTTCTATGCTTCAGACAGAGAAAGCTCATTACAGCTGCAGGACAAGAGAGATGGTTAACAGTGACCACACAGCTGTTAGGCCTCTGATTATTGCTAAGGAACTGGGGGAACAGAGAACTTATCTCCAAACACAGCAGGGACAGGAATAGAGTCCTGGGGACATTACAGAGCCAGATACACCTGCAAGAGGCAATAGGAGTCAAAACTTTCAAGATGACCCTTAAAGGATTCAGAAGGGATAGCCAAGGCGGCAAGGGGAAAATGGTGTCCCAGTCAGAATGACACAAGTGCTGTGAGTTCCAGAGGTAGTGCCAATGCCCCAAGTCTGTGGAAACTAGGTGGGACCTGCCTGTGGGAAGGGAGAGGTTTCTCTGTTTCACTCTTTACTGGACACTGGCCTTCCTTAATATTTCATCTGTAGGAAACTCAGTTTTCCCCTGGGTACCTGGTACTGTGGGTTATAGGTAATGATTTTTATGGCCATTTTGGTCATCAGGACGAAAATTAGCATCCCAGAGTCCATTGCACTGCAGCCCACCTGCCACACCCACTTTCTCTGCCCACTTTGTTCCTTCCTGCTCCTCCTCCAGATCTGCTGGGATCTGAGGGAACATCTGGAAAGGCCAGTCCCTAGAAGGCTCCTGGCAAGCATGGGGACACTGCCATCCCTCCTGCCAGCCCCTGGTGCTTTGAGGGAAAGAAAGGTGGACAGGGAAGGTCTGCTCTCATTTTGCAACTTGGATGCGGTTTGCAGCATAGAGTACATGATCCACCAGCCTCAGGTTTGTCTCCTGCTTTGGCCATCTCTGTGGTTGGGAAGAGTGGGGAGTGGTTAGAGAGAAAGGTTGCAGGAATACTATCCACCTACACCCTACACCCCTTCTCAACTCACTCTAGACCTCTACCACTGATACCAAAAGGCAACCCTGTCTGAATGGCCGCACTACTGTGGCTAGCCCTCTCTTGCCCCCTCCCTAGGGAGAGGGAGGGATTGAGGAGCGAGGGTTCTGAAGGAGGGGCCAGAAGTCCAGCCTGGTTCTGATTTCCCTGGCTGGGGCTGGGAACCAGAGCCTGGTCTGTCTTCAATCCCTACCCCCCCTAATGCAATGCTTCTCTGCTTTCGGGAGCGGCCCATAACCGCAAACACATTTGCTAATGCAGCTAGCCTGCCCGCCCTGGGACAGCTGGCTGGGCCCTGTGCCTGGGGCCAGGCCAGGCAAAGGGCAGGGGGCCTGGCTGGGAAAGGGGCCCGAGGCTCCTCCTCTGCAGCTCAGCCACCCTGCACAGGCCTGGTTGCTGCCTGTCTGTCTTGTAGCCCTTCACTGCTGGGTCTCTTTTCATGGCTGAGAAAGATGCCAAATACACTAAGGGCAATACAGAGGAGCTACTTTATGACTAGCCACATAATGACCAGTTCAAAGATGGATCAGCTAGACATGACTTTTTCCTAAGAGAATGTGTAGCTTGCCTGGGCTAAGGAGGCCTTGGCTTGAGACATCCCACCATAGCATGTCTCTTTGAGAGAAGTCATCTCTAAACATGGAAAATCGAGACAGGTGTGACAGCCCATCCTTGTAATGTCAGCTCTTCGGTGGCTAGTACGGGATAATCAAGAGGTCAACATTAACTTGGGTTACAAAGTGACACCTTGCCTCAAAATGACAATCAAAAGGAATAAAGAGAAAAACAGGAGAGAAATTAACAGCAGAGCAAAGGCTGAAGGTTTGTGGGTTTCATAGGAAGCCAAAGCACAGGTCTCCACTGTGACCAGGGCAAATATGCCTCTTTGCATGCAGTCTTGTGATATGCAAATGGATAGGCAAATGTCTTATAAACTGTAAAGTGCTGTATCTGTGAAGATGACCATTCTGCCAGACCACAGGCCCTGGAACAACAAGAATTGTGGTGGAGTGACTTTTTATACCCACTAGGACCCCAGCCCTGAGCACCATTGTGTGAGAGAGAAAGGCTTAGAGACTGGGAGTTAGAACCAGTCTTTTCCTTGTCAACCTGGCATTCAGGAAGCCCCCTGAGAAGCTAGCCTGAATCGTGGGCCCCAGAGTTCCTGAAGTAGAGTTGGAGTCTGAGCCCACTCCCAATGAGACAGCAATCCCACGGCCCAGCCTTGCTCAAGGACTGCCCGGCCTTTGCTTGGCGGCCCCGGTCACTACCCCCACTCTCCCGGCTCACACAAGGCATGCAGCGCAGCTTCCCCTGCCAAGGCAACCGCCAGCTGGCCCCTCAGCCTCTCTCCAAAGACAGGGGCCTTTCTCTGCCACGTTCCTGGAGGCTTTTCCACTTAACAGGGCCTTGAAATCCATTTGCTGCAGACTGTGAACTTCCTCTCTATGCTCCTGCCCGCTGGCCTTCTCTGAGCCTGACCCCCCACTCCCACCCCCACACTGGCGTCCGCCCGCCCATAGCCCAGCAGCTGTCACCCCGGTCTCCCCTACCCTGGGCCTCTGGGGCCAAGCAGGGGGCACCTGGAGGAGGTATTCAAGCCCAGGAAACAGCAAGAGCCTGAGTGACGATAGGAATCCCAGAACCTGCTCACCAGTAGGGTCCTGAGCACCCCAGAGCCTAGCGATCAAGGCCTCCCTATTTAAGACTAAAGCCACCAAAACATTTTTCTCTACATCACCTTTACCCTCGTGGTTTCTATGGACCTGGTGGGCCAGAGCCATGTTACTGACAGACACACACAGCAGCTCCTAGTTCCCCTGAAGGTATATCTAGGAAAATAGGTGGGATGTGTTCTAGGCCTGCCTCAGCCAGAATCCATGATTTTGAGCCGGTCTTGTCTCCTCTTTGACCTCTCTGATTTCCCTACCATTTCTCCAACATTCTCTAGTTTCCTGAAGTTAACTCCTCTCTGCTTTGTCAGGTCTGCACATCCTAGGTCTTTGTGCCCTTCTTGCTGGTGTCCCAAATTCTTCCATGCCACAAACTTTATTCTCCATCCCAGTAGGTCCTCTTAAACTGTAGGAGTGAACGGCCACCACTATCCACTGAACAGGTGGCTATGGGCAAGCACTTTCATGCCTTCTATGTTTTAATAAAAGATTTAGTTTTTAAGTGTGTGTGTGTGTGTGTGTGTGTGTGTGTGGTGTTTAATCTGAACATATGTCTGTGTATACCTGATGCCTGTGGAGACCAGAAAAAGGCATCGGGTCCCCTGAAACTGGAGTTACAAGTGGTTGTGAGGCTCTATGTGGGTGCTGGGAATCAAACCTGAATCCTCTGAAAGAATAGCCAGTGCTACTAACCACTGAGGCATCCCTTCAGCTCCATGCCTTCTAGCTTATTAATTCCATGTTATCTTCATGATACAGGCTGAGGAAACTGAGTTACAAAAAGGAGAAGTGACCACAGTTCCAAGGCCAGCTACTAGTTGAGCCTGGGTATTTACACTTCCTCATCTGTCCTGTCCCTCCTCCTCCTCTTCTTCCTCCTCTTCTTCCTCCTCCTCTTCCTCCTCCCTTCCTCCTCCCCCCCCCCCGGTTTATACTTAAATGCCAGTATATCCTGTAATGGAGAGGGGACATACTAATGCATCCTTGTTTTGAAATAGCACAGCACTTTGCAGTAGGCAAAGGCAGAGCTCAGATTTTGGTCAGGCTTCAAGCTGATGGTGAACATTGAGCTTAAGACCTACTCAGACCTAAAACTCCATCTCTGTTGTATGTTTTCATACCTAAAACCAGAGTGGGGAAGAAAAGTTTGTCCACAGGATGAAATACTTAGAAGAGGGAAGAAAGGCCATAATCTCATTAGAGCCTCAAGTCTCCTACCTACTATGTGCTGGCCACTGTCAGCCACTTTACACAAGAGGCTCTTACTCACCTCTCAGCAAAATATATCCCCGAGGGAGACAAAGTGATGCTTACAAGAGGAGGTCTCCCAACCCAGAAGTCCCAGGTCCAGACAGGAACTCTGAGCACAGACAGCTCCCCGGCAAGCTGTCAGCCTTGCTGCCCAGAGCTTTCCCTTGCTCACCCTTTCAAGGCTCGGGGGGATGCTGGTCTCTCTCCCCATCTGTCTTTCTCATCCTTCCCTACTCTGGTTCTCAGCAGAGAATGTGTTGGAAACCTGGACTAAATTACCACCCATTACCCAACCTGCCTTACTCCAAATCCCTGGCATTAATGCAATCAATGGAGGGGAAGCAGTCTCTTCTTTTCGGCCGCCTGTCTGGCCTGCCCAGCAAGGCCTTCCCAGGGCTGCTAAAAAGCCTATGCCCTGACTACTCCCACACAGTAGCACATGCCATTCACACATGTGCCTGCAACAGTGAAGCCGGTCTTCTGCCCATCAAAGAGGTCTCCCCCTTGGGCACTCAATTCAGTGAAGACATACACATGAAGATTTGTTCAATTAGGGAATACTTACAGGACCATGTTGAGGCACCAGAATAAGGAACAAGCCTGACAGGCCGTATCATCTACCTAGAGCAAGGGGTAGACCATCAATGAGGAAATAAATGATAAACTCACAGGTGAATCCCAGGTTGGTGGATAGCAATGAAGAAAATAAATCAGGCTTAGGGATCATGATGTGGGAGGGGTTGCCTTAGAGCCAGCAGCCAGGGAAGGCCTCAGGGAGAAGGACTGTGTGTGTCCTTACTGATAAGAAAGGGGCTGCTAGGGGGTAGGGGTGATGACTCAGCAGTTAAGAGTATAGCTGCTCTTCCAGAGAACCAGGGTAGAAGTCCCAGCACCCACTTGGCAGTTTAGAATCCTCTCTAACTCCAGTACCAGGGGATACAACACCCTCTTCTGACCTCTGTGGGCACCAGACATACATATAGGTAAAACCCCCATGTGAGGATCCAGGGAAGGCTTCAAGGAGAAAGACCTGGGAAACAGAAGGTTGCCAGACCAAAAAGGAGCATGTGGGAAAGTGAGGGGGAGAACCGAAGCTGGAGAGACAAAGACCACAGTATCAAGAACCGTAGGCCAAAGCAAAGAGCTTGACGGCCATGTTTGGTTGCATTATATAGTGTTTACCCATATTATCATGCTGGACTGGGACTAAGGATCCTCCAGCTTCTGCCTCCTGATATTGGGGGTGTAGGCATGCACTACCATCCTTAGCTAAGAGGTTGGGGTTCAAGGTATGATTGTGTTAAAGAGTTTAGGATCTAAATGTATTGAGAAACCATTTAAAGGGCTGAAGACATAGCTCAGTGGTCAAGAGCACTTACTGCTCTTCCAGAGGACCAGGATTTGGTTCCTAGAACCCACGTGGTAGCTCACAATCATCTGTGACCCCAGCTCCAAGACACATGGTACCCTCGTCACCAGGCATGTATGTGGTGCCCAGATTTACATGTAAACAAAACACCGACACATGTAAAAGCCATTTAAAACAGAAATTTAAAAGAATTTTAAGTGATGCTCATGGTGATAAAAACCTGGAGCTCCATTTCTTAGCCAAAGAATTATAACTTTCAGGTTAGCCTGAGTTACAGAGTGAGCTAAGTCAGACTTGGAAATACAGGATAAGACTCTGTCTCAAAGAAAAATGTTTTATACAGAACAAGTCTGAAATTTTATTTTAGAAAGATCATTTTGGTGGCTCCGGAGAATGGAGAGGCCAAGGTAGATGTAGGGATGTACTGTACAGGTCTTAATAAGAGGTGCTGGTGGCCTGGGCTTGGCTGATGGGCACAAAGTAGAATCAAGCAGAAAATTAAATGCTTTAGCCTAGCCTCTTTTAAATGCTATTTCCAATGTACCCTTGCTTCAAAATCTTTTAATTCCTCCCACCAAATGAAATATTAGACATAAAACCCTGGGGTTTGTGGGGGCAGATTAAGATTGAAGATACAGAAGCTGGAGAGACAGCTCAGAGGTTAAGAGCACTGGCTGCTCTTCCAGAGAACCCTGGTTCAACATCCAACACCCACATGGCAGCTCACAACTGTCTGTTACTACAGTTCCAGGGAACTGACACCCTCAAACAGACATGCAAGCAAAACACCAATGGACATAAAAAAATTAAAAATAAATCATCAAAACATTTTTTAAAAGATTGAAGATACAAATTTAGTGAGTTGTTGAAATACATGTACAATTTAAACCCATGAGGCTCAACAACAACAACAATCTACTAAGAAAATGTAGGTAGGAGGATGAGAACACCAGAGACTGAGTCCCAACATCCAGAGGAGGAGTCTCTGAAGAACCAGTGAAATGAGAGCACAGTCAACAATAGGAGAGAATGTGCTCAACTCGGGCAGGTACCTCTGAGCAACCCAGAAAGATAAGACAGATCCCTGGGCTTGACAATGTGAGGTTTCTGGTGACTTGTTTGTTTGTTTGTTTTCTGAGACAAGGTCTCTCTATACAACCCTGGCTGTCCTGGAACTCACTGTGTAGACTAGGATGACTGTGAACTCACAGAGATCCTCCAGGCTCTGTGTCTGCCTCCCAAGCACTAAGACTAAAGGTGTGAACCAAACCACACCCAGCTTCTGGTGACCTTTGACAAGCGCAGCTTTAGCAGTCAAGACGTTCACTGGGATAGCGGTTGGTGAGAACAGCTATGAGGAAGTGGAAGCATCCAGAGCAGCAGTATCTTGAGAGGGTTCTGCTGGGACGGAAAGCAGAGACAAGAGGAAGGAGTAGTAAAGCCAATGGACCAGTGGTCTACATGAAAGCAGGACACTCTCAGAGTAAGGGGTCCTACAGGGAAGAATATGGAGGAATGGAGGGCGATGTCAAAGGGTGGGGTGATTCCAATCACGATTTTAAAACTTACACACGGTTATGGTAAGGTCAAGAGCATATAGCCATAGGAAATGGGAGACTAAGGTGGAATGGAGGACCCAGAGTCTTGACTATGAAAGCCAGGAGGGTATCCCTGTTGTACAGAACTTGCAAAGAACAGTAGGAAAATTAAGGTATAGGAGAAAAAATTACCTACGCGGCTACTGACAGTTCTAAGGCTTGGAGGACACTGACAAAGGGGTCAAAAGATAACAGCCTCCAGGAGGGGTTGGGGATGAAGCACTCATGAGCGTATCCATCATTTCCAGAGGAAGAAAGACAAATGGTCCAGAAGCAGCCATGAAAAACAATAAGGATACTGTCTCTGCTTCCTTGTACAGTGAATTGTGGACTGTGGAAGGAAAATAGAGCCCCCAAAATATCACAAGACAGATGTGCAGTTGTGCCCTTGAGCCATGTACATGAAAAAATGGTCAAAAGACATTAAGAATATGGGGAAGGGCTGGAGGGATGGCTCTGTCGTTAAGAGCACTGGCTGCTCTCCCAGCGCCCACACAGAGGCTCACAATTATCTTTAACTCCAGTTCCAGGGATTCCAACTCCTTCTTCTGGCTTCTACAGGTACCAGCCACACACGTGGTACACAGACATACATGCAGGCATAACACTCATACACATAAAAGAAAAACAAATAAATCTTTTAAACAAGAATATGGGGAGACGACAGTTGCTGACAGTGTACTTTGAGTAGCAGACAGCAGGGCAGAGAGTTCTCAAAGTGAGAGAGGAGAGAGAGAGAGAGAGAGAGAGAGAGAGAGAGAGACTGACTATTGGAACTAGAATTGGAAGCAGTGAAGAGATAGAAGCCCCGGCTTCTGTGGAGATCTAAGTGCATGAATGTGAATCCCAGTGGAATGAACAGAGGTGCTTCCAGAAAGCGTACTCATTGTATTGTGTTAGTCCTGCAGAGGATGAACGTCTGATCCCTGCTTATGCTTGCTGATGGTTCTGCAGAGGCCAATGTGAGCCTGTAGGCCCTTGTCTGGCCTGCAGGGGGCAGTGTCTTTGCTGAGGGAAAAGAGATGGAATCTGAAATTATACCAGACTAGGCACCTATGGTTTTATAACCTCAGATGCACACTTGTATGCATACGAAGACTGCATACACATATATACACCATAAACACGGAAGCAATAGCTTATATATACATATATAGAAATATACACATGCAATATGCACACTTTTGCATATATCCCTTAACACCATGCACAAGCCCAACTACACCTGCCTATATTGCCTCATACAATAATGTACTCATACACATATGCACATGCGCATGAGTGTGCATACACAGACACACACACATACACACACACACACACAGAGAGAGAGAGAGAGAGAGAGAGAGAGAGAGAGAGAACCCATACTGGGTTTTCTTAAGTCTTGCCAAGTCTCAGACAGCAGAAAATCAAGCTGGAGTTGAACAATCCAACTCAGAAAAGAGGGGGAGGGAGATGCAGGGGCGTGAGAATGAGGTGTGTGTTGGGGGAGTCAGGCAACAAGGAGCAAAGGAGCCAAGTGCTGAGTTAAAAAAAAAAAAACCTAGACCATTTGAAAAAGGGAAAGCCTTCAGACAGAGCAGGAATGCAGGCTGTAATTAGAATCGCTTCAACCGTCTCTAGATTCAGGGAGGATAGGCAAACTGGTTGCACATGCGGCATGGTGATCCCTAGCCTAGATAATGTTGGCAAAGCGTGTGTGTGTGTGTGTGTGTGTGTGTGTGTGTGTGGTGTGTGTGCATGTGAGCATGCAAGAGCTGTGGAAAATGCACTTGACCACATGGCACTGAGCCCCAGAGAATCCAAGATGACTGCCCCCACCCTTGCAGCCGCCTGTGCCTTCTGGGGAGGACCTCTCATCTGACCTGTAAGCAGTCAGCCAAACACATGTAAGGGCTAGCGGATGCAGTGCTTGCCCAAGGCCCTGAACTTGCCAAGCCAGGCTAAGGGAATACAAGTAGTGAAGGTACTAGATTATGAGGAGACAGGATCCCTGAGCTTATGTCCCCCAGGTCAGTCACTGACAGGCTGCCTGACTAAAGCCATATCCCTCCCTTCCCTGGGCCTCTGTAGCCTGAAGGGAGAGTTTGGGGTCCTTCCAATCTGGCCCTGAATATTCATCTGGGACTGCTGGCTATGAGCAGCTGGAATGAAGCAAAAGAAGGAGATTGTGGGGTGCCTGTGAGAGGAGGGCTGAGCCTGAAGGGGTGTGAATGTCTCTGGCTCCCCAGACCCTGGGAACCCTTCCTGTGCTAGCCTATCACCATGCTGTGAGCACCTCGGAGGCCCTGGAGGGGAGGGCCAGGCAGCCAGGCAGCCACAAGCATAGTCCCTCTGGCCCTCCCTTTCCCTTCTTCTCACCTTTCTCCTCTAGGCTTTCTGAGAGGGCCTTGGGGCCAGCTGCTATCATCACTAAATATAGGCCAGCCAACTTGCAGGGTTCCAAAGGCCTGGCAGGTGGCAGTTGGTGTATCTGGCCCCTCCAAGCCTGAGAGATCAGCTTCTCCAGTCCAAGCCCCAGTTCCACCCTAAAGCTCCAGTTTCCCATGTACTGTCTCCTTTGTTCCCCAGTGTCCTGGGGCTTGGTTCATAAAGTGAGTAGTTTGGATCCTGGTACACTAAGAACAATAATAATGATGATGATAATGGTAATTGTTATTGTAGCCAATACTTACTGAGCCTTTACTGTATGCCACAGAGCTCTCTACCAAGAGCTTTGCAGGTGTCAACGCATCCCTCCCCATGAATGCCTTTTGAGGTAGGTTCTATTAGTCCCACTTTACAGGCAAACAAACTGAGGCACAGACAGCATAGTCAAATTACGCAAACCACGTAATTACTCAACTAGTGAGTCTTGGAATGGTAATTACTCAGCTAGTGAGTCCTGGAATGGCGACAGTGTTGATCCTTTTAACTGCAGATTCCTTTAGGGAGAGAAAAATTCGGAGAACAGTAATAGTAGTAGGTACTATGAATTCATTTTCAGCACGCTGGCCTTCCTTCAGTTCCTCAAAACAGTGACTTTATAGGAGCAGTCCTGGGGGAGAAGACTGCTCAGAGAACCCCTCAGCCCAACAGATAGAGTTCATTCCTCACTTTGGTTCTTAGGAGCCCTGTGTTCCTGAACAACCACCGTGCCCTTTCTCAGCTTCCCAGGTCTCCTGGACTGGAGGAGACTGCATTCACGGCCCTCTCGAGTCCCTTTGTCTCCTCTCTGGTGGCTGAACACTGCCTCAAGTCCAGGCTCTGCTTTCCACGTGGCACCAGAGCCAGGCGACCTGGGGCCTCCGTGCTTTCTGAGGGCCTAAGAAAACCTTCCAGTCCCAAGAAAAAGAACATTTATTGGCTCTAAAATATGAAAAGAAAACAGCAGAATTGGAATTAATAAATGTTCCATTATATGTCTACAAAACATAATATAATATCAGCCTCGTTAATTGTTAAATTTAGTATTCCTAAAAATTTCATTACATTTGAAAACAATTTGTTGCTTAGATTTCCTCACTTTGCAAGAATTCCCAAGTATGCACGATGATTACAAAGAAATCATAGCCAAGTGGGAACGAAACGAGTTACTCATAGGCAAATAATTTTGAAAGCGGAATTATAAAAATCCTTTGAAATATTTTATAGCAAAAATTACATTTAATATGGGATGTGGGTGCATTTTCACATATCTGACATGCTGTGGGGTAAAGCCTCTAAAAGGGAGAATGCCTAGGGCTGAGGAGAGGGCCACGCCTTGAGTGGCAGGCAGAGCCTGGGTCATTGGGTAAGGGAACAAGAGCACCTCTGTGAGCTGCCTTGCTTGTTGGGGCGGAGTAGGGGGAGCGGCCATGGGCCATGTCGGGCGCCCACTCCTTGGGTTGTTCCCCTCATCTCCTAAAAAAAACAAACAAAACACAAAACAAAAAAAACCCGCCCTGGCCACATGCATGTAGGCGCTGGCAGAATGGTTCTTGTGGAGCTGCTCTTTCATGTACTGCCCTCGGCTCTTATCAAAGGCCCTTTCAAGAAACAGGCGTGCCTGTGTGCCTTTCATAATCAGGAAGAGAAATAAACATTATCTGACGAGAGGCAAACAGCCACGTGTAAACGGTGTCTGTTGGATTGTCAAGCCATTGCCCAGGATATTGTCCACTGGGCTGCTTAATGCCCCAGGGCAAGGGCCCACCCGAGGTATTTCTCTCCCAATTTAGCACCAGCATAAACTTGAAGTCTCTGGAGGACCTGTCAGTTTCTTCCTTTTTGACACCAAAAGCAGCAGAAGGCTTTACTTCTGGTGGGCTCGCAATGGGAGGCCGCTTAGCTGCAGGCAAGTACATGAGGGGAGTTGGGGGGGACCACAAGACAATACAGACCACCACTTACTTTGATGTGACCTGGGCCAGGTCCCTTTCTCCTAAGTCGCATCTACAGCAAGAGGGTAAAGTCACAAGGTTAGTGTGAGGATCCATTAGGATAATGGATGTTAAGTGGCAAGAACAGGCCATGGCACGGTGAAAAACTCAGGCTGGGAGTGAATTTATTCTCAGTCACCAAGATTTGATGGCACAGACCTATTCTAAGATGCCTATCCATTTGGCAGGATCTCTCCATCTCTTTGCTTCACAAGTCACAACAGAACTAGGTTAAGCCTCTTTGTTGTCCATAACCCATGAACTCAGAGTTGGCAATAGAGACTCCACTATGTTCCCTAGCTCTTCACTGGTCCAGTGCAGAAACAGAGAAAGAATACAGGTCCACCAAGAGCTCTCTGTCAGCTTATTGTTCTAGCCAATATAGGAATGAAGGAGCCCAAGCATGAGGCTGGTGGCATTATGCCAGCTCATCAATGACAGACCGTAGAGGGGAATCCATCATCTGCAGCTGGCCCACTCACTCTCCAAGCCAAACTCCTTGCCACCAGCTTGGGAGGAACTTCACTCACCCCTTTGCATGTCATCTCTCTTCTGCTCCCATTATCTCTCCCTCAGCATTTCTAGTTCCTCCTCTATTTCGCTACAGACCACTATACCCCCCTCCTCTGTGCTCCTGAATGTGCCTCTGTTCTTAGCTGATTACACCAGAGTTTCTAAGTGTTCATGCCTGCATGTCCGAGGCCACCTCAAAGATGGAGTCTGTATAGTTTCATCTTGGCATCTAAGTGCCCTACATAGGACTTGCCAAAGGGATATCTATGGAATGGAACAGAACTCAGCATAGAAGCCAGAGAGAGAAATAAGGGAGATCTAACTTCTACTCCTTCTAATTCTGGTCATGGAGACTCAGAGAAATTGGACTATAGTCCTTGATCATTTTTAGCTATGTGACCCTAAGCATGTCATTTCCCGTTCCTTCAAATTCTGCTTGTCTTTGTTTTGTTATTTTGCCTCTAAAAACAAGGATCTCGGTAATTTCGCTGTGTCCTGAAAAGGCTATGGTGGAAATCAAATAAGGGATGACTGAGAAAGTACCTTGGACTTCATCAGCCCCTCAGCAGTGTTTGAGGACCCCTACCTTTACCAGTCCTGGGAATTCCTTTGAGTTAATTGCAGGCTCATTGCAAACTTGCAACTACACCAATTGCACCCACCAATGTCCTATCCTACCTGTCTCACTACCCACTCCATTCCAAAGGAAACAACATTCACACTGCTCACATAAGGACCTGAAGAGTTCTGTGCAGCATAGCATCCAGGGGATTCTCCAAGCTCTTACATCCTTCAATGTCCTGTTTCATTCGTACCTGCCCAAGCATCTTGAATTCCATTTGACAGCAATGAGTTTTCTGGAAGCCTAAGATACATAGTAAGACTGTTTCCAAAATAAACCGAAATACAATTTAAAGACAATATGAATAATACGCTAATAAAATGTAGGGCCATGTCTGCTGGTATGCACATTTAATCCCAGCATTCAGAAAACAGAGACAGAAGTAGAGGCCAAGGCCAACCTGGTCTACATTGAGACTTCTTGTCAGTCAGGGGTACACAGTGAGACTGTGTCTCAAAACAGATAATTCAATTAAATATAGACAGACAGATAGCACTTAACTTAAAGACTTACTCTAGTTCTGAATATTTTACATTTATTACCTGAATCCTTACAACACTAACAGGTATGAATATGCCTGATTTTTAGATCTGAAAGAAAAACACTAAAGATCAAAGAGGTGAAATAACTTGCCCAAGATCACAGAGTAGTACACAGCAAAGGTATTGTTTAACTATGGACACCACTTTAACTACTGCTTGGATGAGAGCTATTGGAGGGGAAGGCCCGTGTATTCTGAGAATAGTAAGGAACTCTGGGCAACTACCAAACTTTACAGAAGAGACTCAGAGTCTCAAAGGCCAGGTTGGGGAGTTGGGACTTGATTTCTGCAGAGAACAGGAAGGGAAGTCACTGACTTCTAGTTGCAAAGAGAAGCCACGCACAAGGGATTAAATTATAAGGGGAGAACTAGAGTCCTGGTATGTCCCCATTTGAAAGGACACTGAACCCCCAGGAACAGATAGTTTGACCTGTGAGTGTCAAATCCAGGCTTCCTGAGGTTCTTGGCAGAACTCATGGACTGACACAGGTAGAAAGGAAGGAGGAAGGGTCCCAAAAGCACAAAATCTAGGGAGGAAGGAGAAAAGAAACCTGATTCACAGTAGCACCACATCTTTTCCTACACCCATCCAGAAAGTCAGGTGGTGGGGGTGCATAAAGTGCCACTAAATCCCTAGAATCCCATTAGTCACCCGAAATCCTGGGTCAGAGCCTGAACACCAAGGGACATCCAGAAACAGGCGATGGTCTCCTTTCCCTCCATGGAAGGCCTATAGGGAGGGGCAAGCTGGGCCTGACTGAGCAGGCAAGTGTCCTGGTTTGAGAGAAGCCAGGCCTAACTCAAAGCTGACGGCCATCCCTAGCTAACAGGAGAGCCAATTAGAGTCAGGGTGAGGTGGGGTCCTGGTGGCCTCTGCCCTGCATCCTCTAGTCCCAGCTGGCAATCATCAGCTTGGCTCAGAGGATCTCTGACAAGAGAGTTAGACTCTGGGATGGATCAAGGGGAAGGGGAGACTGGCAAAAAGAACCCCTGTGCCCAGACCGCACACTGAGGGCCTCCCACGGCTGCAGGCTCCCTAGGGAGTCTGTCAAAAAGACATTTGAAAGACTTGGTCAGCCCCTTATCGGGATGTGCTTTCCCCCCATACACACACAAACACACAGAGACATGCAGACACACATGCACACACACACACACACAGAGAGAGAGAGAGAGAGAGAGAGAGAGAGAGAGAGAGAGAGGTGTCTAACTCTAACTTTCATGGGGGTTTGGTAGAGCTGTTTCTCAGCAGAGTTGGGGGAATCTGTCATAGAAGCTGGGACTGGGAACAGGGAACATAGGATCTAGGGAGCCCCAGGATACATCACCCTGAGGAAGCATATATCAGGGCTGTGGCCACTTCTCCCCAATTCAACATCATCTGCTGGAAAATGGGCATGCTTCCTTCCTCAGAAGCTGACTGGATGCAGAACTCACAGCACAGTACTAAGCCAGCCCACTCACCTTCCTCCCTGCAGAGGAGTCAGGACAAAACAGACTAAAATACACCAGTCTTTGAAGCCCTGATACATTGGAATTCAGAAAGCCTATGTTTTCCAGACCTTCCTTCCTCTCAAGGCATCAGTAGAGGCCAAGGAGAGAGCAGGTGACCTGCAAGAGCACATAGCCCGTCCCAGGTAGAATAGGAACTGAGCCCTGGGTTGCCTGCATCATAGCACACTGGATTGCTGCTTGTTCCATAGTCCTGATGATGCCTTTGCAATAATGTTGAGTGATTTTGAGGACTCTTTTGAACAGGATGTGCTGAGGATGTTTCTAGATAGTGCCCAGGCACAGCTGGGCCTGAAGTCCTTGAAGGGGATCTTCTGCTTCTGCCCCATGCTGTAGCAGCCTGGCCACATGCGGGATGGAGTGGGGGTGGGGGTGGGGAGAGTGGGAGGGAGGCTGCCTTTAGTGGGCTACCATATCACATTGCAGTCTCATATCTCATTTGCTGCTCACCAGTCCCCCACCCCCGCCTTGCTCCTTCCCGGGCAGATCTGCATGGTTTGCATTATTTTCCCCTTCCCGCCAGCCCCCCTCCCCGGATATCTTGGTTCCATATTTTCCACGCTGAGGCTCAGTTTACTCCTGGCTGGGCTCCGGGCCTGCACCTGGGTTCTAAGGGAAAGGTCTGGGACTATGTGAGTGTGCGTGTGCCTGTGCATGCATGTGCGTGCGTGCATTCGTGGGCATGTACGTGCGTGGGCATGTGTATGCTTAGTCCTGCTGGTCACTCTGGTCCTAGCCTCTCCTTTTACTACCTGCCACCAAAACTGTTCTCCCCGTCAAGGCCGTAGCCTCTGTTGCTCAATCACTTGGGTACTTGTGAAAATTACACACACACACACACACCCAACACACACATACCAGGTCTCAACTAGACTCACTGAATTAGAATTCCTAGGGCTCACGAGTTTGCATTACTGCCCACAATTCTTTCATGAAGGTTCTGCTAGATTCTTCACCTAGAGAGTTCTCCTGGTAAAGGGTTAATTTCTATGGTTGACCTTTATAGTTCAAGTTCTTTTAAGAAAGGTTTACTGAGCATCCCCCACCGATTGTTTGGTTTCTCTCCCTGCCCTCTGGCTACTCTCTCTGTTTCCTCCGCCAGCTCTCCTTCATCTCCTAGTCCTTGAATGCTGGAAGACCCCAGGGCGCAATCCTTCCCCCACTTTGTGCAACCTCCATCTCCCTCCATGAGCTCATCTTTCTGGGCTCCAGTTCCTATCTACACGCTGATAATCTCCACCCCAGTTCTCTCCCTGAGCTTCAGCCTAACTTGAGTGACCTCCAGGTCCCTTCATCTTGCCGGGACCCAAGCTGAGCTCATCTTCGCACACTTGGTGGACTTTTAGAAACAGCCATCAGATGGTGTCGCTTAGAAACCTCCTGGGGACTCTCCATAGCCTGGATCAAGCTTCCACTGTGTCTCTGTTCCCCTCCCCAGCCTGTTCCCTCCTCGTTGTTGTTTCCTGGGCCCTCAGCCCTTCCCTGCTCCACCTGGGATCTGCTGGCTGACTCAGAATGTTAGAAATTCACCAGGCGCCCGTTACCTTGGCCCTGAATGTGTTACTCCCATTTCCTGGAACACAAGGACACAGAGAGAGGGGCAGAGACATCTGTCTTGGAGTGCTGATATGGGAGGCTATTGTTGAAATTCCAGCTTTAGTGCCCTTAGTGAGCATGCTGGGACAAAAGGGACATTACAGTCCCCTTTCTATGACACCGCTGGCCCCCTCTCCTTCCCAAGCTTCCCCACATTGAATTATGTTTTCTTTGGGCTGCTAATGTTCATGGATAAGCCTCTAAGATTCATGGGTGGTACTCAATGAGTAATTGATAAGGATTATGTAGCAATGGAGTGAAAGGGGTCCTCTAATTTCTCTCTGTACCATTCCAAATCTGTGTCCCTCAACTTATTCGGTACTGTGAGCAGAGACAGCACCTTTTCTAGCTGTGTCCCCAGGGATTGATACACACCAATAGGTCTTCCTATTATAGGAATATAATAGGTTAAAAGAACTTTTTGACACCCCTCTGTGTCTGCCCTAAACTAAGTTCTGGGAAAGGGGCAACGGTCAAAAACTGTACCAGAGAGGCTGAAGATATGATTCAGCTGTTGAGACTAGATGTTCTTCCAGAGGGCCAGGTTTTGATTCCCAGCTCTTACATGCCAGCTTACTATCATCTGGAACTTCAGGGCCAAAGGATCCAATGTCCTCTTCTGGACTCCTCAGGCACTGTATACACATGGTACACAGACATACATGCAGGCAAAACACACACACACACACGTGTGTGTGTGTGTGTGTGTGTGTGTGTGTGTAATTTTTATATATTAACTTCAAAGGCTTCAAACAATATAAGTCAACCATTATTTAAAAAAAAAAAAAAATTGTTCCAGAGTGGTCAATGCCTATTGAAATCCTACCATTTGGAAGACAGGAGAATTGTGATTTTGAGGTTGTCCTAGGATACATAGCAAGTTCAATGCCATCTAGGGTTACATAGGATAACCTTGCTCCAAAAGAACAAAAACAAACAAACAAAAGAACCAAAAGTAAATAAAGGGCACTATGTTTCAGATTCCCCTAGAAGTGCTTTATAGCTTTCTAACAATCGTGTGAATTGGATACCCCAATAACTTATCTCATAAATGAAGAAACCAAGGCCTGGAGAGGTACAACATCTGGCCCAGTGACACACAGCTAGTAAGAGAACTGGTACCTGCACTACTAGGTCGCCTAGTTCCAGACTCTCTGCTCTGAGCCCTTACACACTACTGCCTCTCATTCCTGGAGTGACGGTAGGGGAAAAGCCTGAAAACACAGAGACTTGGCCCACCGTATATGCATGTTCTGGATCAGTGGAGTCAGACGACTGTGGTTGAAAATATTCTGGAATAAAAAAAAAATGTGTCTATTCTGAACACACAAAGATCTCTCCCACTCCATAAAAGAAAGTTCCCTATGCCAACCACATAAAACTTGTCCATTGTATTAGTATGATGAGTAGCTCACAGAGGGGGAGAGGATATGCATAGGATGCATGCAAACATTTAGTTGTTCAAGACAATGTAAGGGACCTGAGCAGCCACAGATCTTAGTACCCACGATGTGGGTACCCTAGTACTCATCTTCAAGGACAGATTTAGAGCATCTGAAATGTTCAACACCATGCATGGGTCTGGAGACAGAATGCAGCAGGGATCATGTATACTCTCAGATGAGAGAAACCTGCACGCTATGTGAAAGCCAAGGGAACCTTCACTTTGTCACTAGTAAACAAGGAATGAAAAGAATACCATTGTGGGAGAAGCTTGGAGGAATGTGTCTATGTGATGGTGGTGTTGTTATTGTCGTTACTTTCTGAGACTGGCCTTGAACTTTGAATTCTCCTCTCTCCATCTCAGAAGTGCTGGGATTACAGACTTGTGCTACCAAGCCAGTCTCAACAATACCTATTTTTAGAGTTGGTACGTGGATTAGGTGAAATAGTGAATGAGTAGCAATCAACCTTAATACACCAAAAAGCTATAATTTGTATGCCTGAATCCAGAGACTACTAGAAGAGTCCTCTACGATCAATCAGGCTCTACTCAAAAGTTCATTCTGATGGACATCCAGCTCAAAGGTGTGCTGTTTCTATAAAAACCAGACACCCTGCACAATGTATGTCACATGGTATCCTGTTCCTTCCTATGGGATGGGCTTTTCTCAAGTGGAGGCAGCACTGGAAGCAAGTGGGGAAATGAGTGTAAGAGCAGAAAGATGGAGGAAATATGTGCTGCCCAGTTGGCGACCATAAACAGAGGCTCTGAAGGCTCCTTTTACATACATGCTAGGCCTGGGAAGACCGCCTAGGATTCCCCCAGGCTCCGGCAAGCCAGACCCTCAGGCCAGGTCCATGAATTTTCAGCTCTCATGTGGTCTGGGGGAGTGGGGCAGCTGAGACTGGGGCTGGCCTTCCTCAGGCACCAGGACTTAAGTTCCCCAGGCAGCTGTCTCTGTCTGCCCAGGTCAGCCCCCAGGCCTGCTTTCCACTAAGGTATCCAAGGCATGCTTTTCTCCTCCGAGTAGACAGGAAGGGAGGAATGGGCAGGGTTGTGGGCGTCTACCCCACACCCCCACACCCCCACACCCCCACACCCCCACCCCACATCTGGAGGCATAAAACTGGGGTGAGCTCAGAAAGTCCGGATGAGGAAGGCAGGGTGAGGGGCCAGGGCAGCCTGCCAGGGTGGGCTCCCCTTCTCAGCTGGGGTCTAATGGGAGCTGACAAGAGCAGCTGTGAGCCTTTGATCTGCCCTTCAGGTATGTGTCCGGGCTTGGGATAGGGAAGCAGGAATGAGGAATGCTTATGAAGGTGGAGATAAGAGAGGATCAGTCCAACCAGGCAGAAAGAGCCTGGGCCACCAGGCCAGAGCTTGGAAAAAGAAACAAACAAACAAACAAACAAACAAACAAAAAACCCAGCTAAGTTAAAGACTGTGCAGCTCCTTCCTTCTACACAAGACAAGAGCAGCCCTCAGGACTCCTCCAGACCCCTCACAGGAGGGGTCCACCCATGACCATATGGTCTTCATTTCAGGTCTGCTCCTCCCTGCCCACACCTGGACAGACGAGAGGTGGGTTGAGCTCGGGACTTGAGTCAGCTTCAGCAGGTGAAGTAGGGTGGGGGCTTCCTGTAGTTGCCAGCCCTTAGATCAGAGCTCAGCCCTGGCCCAGTCAGGTTTCCAATTGGCAACAGCCCAGGAGACACCTGCTTGGTGTGGCCCAGACAGATCGCCAAGCCTTCTAGTTCTAGATTCCCAGACCATCAGGACTCCCTCCACAGCATTCTACCAAGGGATCGAACAGTATTTCCAAGTATTACCAAGGCAATCTGGGACAAGCAGTTCACTATCTCTCCAGGAAAGTATTCTGACCAAGGACCAACTTATATGTCCCTCTATCCTCCTGGCCACTCCTTTACCTCCATGACCCTCATTTGTGCTGCCAGGGTGGAAAGTGCTCATTGACTGTCTTTTATATCTTTTTTGTTTTGTTTTGTTTTGTTTTGTTTTGTTTTGTTTTGTTTTGTTAAGACAAGGTATCCTTAGGTAGCCAGGGTTGACCTCAAACTTGATATTTTCTTGTCTCAGCCTCCAAGGTACTGGGATTACAGGTGTGTGCCACTAAGTCTGCTTCATCCTATGCCTCTTTAAGTGAAATTCTCAGACACTGACCCCAGAGTAAATCAGGCAGCAAGCTGAGATCTGAGCGAGCAACCCACATGCGCGGCTAGGCTCTGAGTACACACACACACACACACACCAGGTATTGTGGATACAACCCAAGGCTTCATAGAACTGAGCTACAGCCCAGCCATCTTTTTCTTTTTACTTTCCTAAAATGTGCATGTGCATGTGTATGATATATTTGCGTGCATGTCATAGTGGGGGAGTTGAGGATAACTTTGTAGAGTTGTTTCTCTCCTTCCAAATGTCCATGGGTTCTGGAGATCCCGCTCGGGTTGGAAGGCTTGCACAGCCAGCACCTTTATTGCTGAGCCATCTTGCTGGCCCCCCTTCTTTTCAAATTTTGAGACAGGGTCTCATTAAACTACCCAGGCTGGCCTTGAATTTACTCTGTAGCTCAGACCATAAGGAGTGGAGCTAAGAGTTAAGGTAATGGAAACAAAAGCCCAGAGAGAAGAGGGAATTACCAGTAGCACACCCCCCCCCTCTCTCTTAGTTGCAGGCAAGGCCTTTCTTTGTAGCTCAGACTGGCCTTGAACACACAATCTTCCTGTCTCTGCCTTCCCAGTGCTGGGATCAATCACACCCTCACCTGGCATATGGCTCTTTTGCAGCCCAGTAGACTGCTGCCATTCTTGGTCTGTCTCTTGAATCTGTGTCATTTTAACATCAAATTAAAAGGCTGACTGGAATCTCAAAAGTGGTGTCATCCTATGTCACCAAATGTCCTGTCAGACATTCTTGCTCCCCTCCTGCGTTGTGGAAGTCAACGCCTTTATTTTCTTAGCCCATCCTACTTGTCAGAGTCCCGATTCCTGGTCAGAAACCCCCTCCCTGTAACTCTCTCCTTCCATCTAGTCTGCCTTTGAAAGGCTGAGAAAGCAATTGATAAGATCCGAAGGTTTGGCTTTGCCTGCAGAGGCCCCTGTCCCTGCAGGTTGGTTGGCCCTGTTTAAAACTCACCCAGCTCAAAGATTTGGTAGGTTTTCTGCCCTGTGTCAGCCTTTTATATTTCTAACGATGGAGATCATACTTCCCACCCTTTCCCCCAGTTTCCTCTCTTCCAGTATCAACAACTCCCATTCCTTCTGACCCTCCTAGGGTGGGAGCTGGTCTCTTCTTCAGGGCAGCTAACTCCCTCAGTGCAGGAGGAGCAGAAATCCAGCGTGACTCACTCTCAGAAATGTTTTCTGAAAGGCAGAACAGAGGCCAGTTTGTACTTTTTTCCTCTCTCCTCTTCCTTTTGACCTGGCACAGACTCCGTGGCCCTTATTCCTAAAGTCTCAGGAAGCAGCCTAGAGCAGCCATGTGACACCTTAGCCTTGTCCCATGCTTTCCTGATTCTCATCCCTCCAAAGCCAAACTTTCCAAACTGCCAAGGGAGCTCTCCAGGAAGCAAGCCCCGCGCCCGTAGAGCATGTTCATTACATTTGCTGCTGGCCTACCTTTCCCCTTGGAACCCTCTCAGTTTCTTCAGATGACAGCCTATCCATCTCTGACCATCATCATCAAGGATGGTTTGGGGGAAAGGGGATCTGCTTCCATTTAGGAATTAAGAGCAGCCAGCCCCCTGGAGCCACCACACACTCAGGTCGGGCTGACTTCAGCAGTGAACCACAATCCTGGGCTCATGCCTGAGGCCTAGCTCAGAACTTGAGGCCCCTGGGATCCTGGCAAGCTCTCCAGGAGATGACAGCAATCTGCAGGAGTTTGCAAGCCAGTGAGGCAGGCACTGCTACCTCCCAAAACCCGCTTCTCTCCAGGCTGCTAAGAAGTTGGGAAGCTGCCCTTTATCCCTGGGGTGGGCACCTGCTTCCTTCCTACCTGAGCACCAGGGCTGCTGCTGAGTCAAAGAAGGGCTGGGAAGGTGCTAGGAACATCCGCTAAGCTTAGCCTAGAGTAACCGGTGGAACACAAAGAAGACAGGCCGTCTCTCCCAGTGGAGAGCCCAGTGATAAGGAGTCAGGGAGGGGAAGCTGAAGGCAGGCAACGGAGGCAGCGGGTACCAGAGAATGCGCTGTGTCAGCCTGCTGGCTCGCAGGCTCAGTGCTGGCTAAGCCCTAACAGCTCCCTCTTCCTTCCTCCCTCCCTTCCTTCTTTCCTTCCTTCCTCTCTCCCTCCCTCCTTCCCTCCTTCCCCCTGGCTCCTTCCTTCTATCCTTCTTGTTTTCTTTCTTTCCTTCCTTCCTTCTTCCCTTCTTCCTTCCCAGTCTATGTCTCTACCAGCTTTCCTTCATCAGTCTTTTTGCTTTGGCTTTTTTATGCCTGGCTCAGTTGCCTTTTGGTCTTTGAAACTCATCTGCCTCTCCTTGCCCTCTCTCTGTGTAACCAATGTCCTTTCTACTTGTCTACCCGTCCCTCTCTGTCTGCCTCTCTGCCAGCATCACTATCGCTGTGTCCTTTATTGTCTCTCCCTTCCTTTGTGTCTCTGCTTATCTGTCTTCCCCTCTGTCTTCTCCCTTGGTCTCTGCCCTCTCTCACTGTCTTCCCTCTGTGTGGTTTTAAGGCTGCTAGCTGCTGAGGCACTGGATGTGCCTGATGAGGGGCACAGAAGGAGACAAGCAGCCCCTGAACACTGGCCTGGGGAAGGCAAAGGAAGGGAGGGGGAAAGATGAGTAGGAAGGGGAAGGGGAAAGCCATTCTCTAAGGACCCTCCCCCTTCCCTGTGATGGAAAGACTCTTTGTGCTAGTTTTCAAAGTGAAGTGAAGGAGGACTTCATGGTGTTCAATCTCAGGACTTCCTGCCCACTTGGTCACTTTCAGAGGGCCTGCTCTGTGGCTATGCAGCTGCTACACTTCCTAGGCCCGAGCCTGCCATCAGCTGACAGCTCTCTTCTAGATGGTATCTGATAGGGTCACACAGAGGTTCAGCTGGAAGGCCCCCCAAAGCCCTATAATCCAAACCCTTTTCATTGCATAGGTGGAGACATCACGGCCCAGAGAGGCATGAAGCCAGGGCACACGAGATGTGAGCTCCAGGAACAGTCATTTAAAAAGTGGGAAATCCCCAGAGACTGGTTTTGTTTCTATATATAAAATGAGACTCCCATGCAAACAAGTCTGCCCCCACTCCCAGGACCATTCTAACCATCTTGTCACTGTCAGGAAGCCATCTGCACCTCTGCATCTCTGGACTTTGAGGAAAGTCTGGGCCAGGTCCTTGTACCTAGGCTCTGTTTCTCTCTGGAGCTCCCTGCCCACAGGATCAGACTGTCTTCTATAGTATGTAGGAGTGGGAGTAGGGTGGAGTTGGGAGTGGTGCCTCCCAAACTAGTAGTGCAATTGAAAGGGGCAGAGACAGAGGAGGGGACCAGAGAAGAGTGGTGACCAAGAGAGAAACAGAGGCAGAGGAGGAGAAAGGAGGAAGCGTGAACAGATGAGCTAAGCTGGGAGGGATCACGAATGACAAGGTCCACCCTGACATCTCCTGGTCTCCTAAGAGAAACCTAAAAGAACAAAGGGACTTTCAACTTGGGGGTCACTTATCAACTGCTGACCGAAAGCCCTTGAGGAAATCTCAGTGGCCTTTGACACTTTGCCCTGAGCCCAACGTGGGGAGACAGTAACGTGTGGGCTCCCTTGAAGAATTCTCAAGAAAAGACCAGGCAAGCTTGGAGAAGTGGGGAGCCAGACTTGCTGTAGGGCTTTTAGAGGGAGAGAGAACAAACGATTAAAGGGGAGGAAGGATTGGCTGAGCTAGAAAGATTAAAGAAGCCAACAGACAGGGTTTGGCTCACGGATGAGTCAGGCCAACAGCCTCCAGAGATAGCAATCTACAAATATCTTTGAGGTGTAAACAGCCAAGTAGGCTTCAAGGACAAGGAAGAGGAGCAGCAGGAAGCCCAGGGTCAGGGAAAAAAAGATGGATTGGGGTGGGAGATGGAGAGCTTAGCCAGTCAGTGCAGAGACTCCTACCTTGGGAACTGGGCTAGAAGAGGCAGGGTAGCTACACCAGGAAGCAGGGCCCTGGATCACTGCCTTGTCTGGCTGTAGAGGGCCTCAATGTCAGCTCTATCTTGCTGGGGAACTGGGCTTCCTACCCTGACCCCTCCCAAGGAGCAGGCAAACCACTGGCCATTTGCTGCCCTCCACCCAGTAGGGCCATGGGCCAACTTGGGTCTCTTCCATCTCTAATGGGATTGAGTCTGTAAACTTGCGCTGTTATTCCCAGGCCTGGGCCTGATTGTCCGGCCACACATACTGCCTCAAGGTTGTTTGGCAGCTTGGGGTGGGAGCAGGAGCCCACCTTCCTAAGCAGGTCTCCTCCTGTCTCTCAGGAGCCTCAGGTGCTTAGATCAGAGGCAAGGCCACACAGGAATCCCACCCACAGAGGGCCAGAGGCCAAGGGCCAGTGCTGTGGCCTCATGTTCACACTCTTCTGTGCTCTGTCCAGTGTCTTGGCACAAAAGACCAGACACTGAGTCTGTTAAGGCAGTTGTGGAAACGAAAGCTCAAAAATAGAAACAATGTACCTGTGTTTGAGATGAAATGTTGCCTGGAAAACAGAGAAAGTAGATGAGGACACTCTCCCCTAAGGAAGCTAGAAACAGATCCCCTTAGCACCATCCTTCATTTATATAAACAAACCTCACACACACACAGACATGCATGCACATCTACACATGTTGGCAGATCTCCTATGCTTCCCTGGGGCTAAACTAGGAATGTGTGGGCAGGCTCCCAGGAGTCCAGAGAGGCCATCATCTTTTCTCTTCTTCAGGATGGGGGTGGGGGCATCTGAGACAGAGCTTCATTATTTATTCCAGGCTAGCCTAAACTTTGCAATCCTCCTGCCTCAAACTCTTGAGTGCTCTGATAATAGGTGTGACACCAGGCTAGTCAGCTCTTTCTTGCACTGGTCATTTCCACGTGATAGCTAAGTGGTACCTCACCATGGCTCCGCAAAGGAAGAGTTCCTCACGTCCATTTTACACATGAGGTGGCTGAGAAATAAGTCACTGCTGCCCACATAGATACAAACTTGAGAGAAGGGCCTCGATACCAGTATGTCCACATCCAAGGACCAACTACCCCTGCAAGCTATCCCCATACAGAGTGTTCCCTCCCTACTCACTACAGCACCTCTGCAAGACATCCATTTGTTGAATGGGAAAGGAAGGGAAGGAGAAGAAGGAGACAAGAGGGGAAGGGAGCAAGGGGAAGGAAGGGAAACCTAACCAGGCTCCTGGGCAAGAAGGAGGTAGTCCATGAACACCTTACCCAGAATGCTATTCTTGATTTTCTGCCCTCTAGAAACTCCTTAAGAGCTTCCAAGCTGAGAGTTCCCATTTGTAGCCCATGATCCCCACAACAGAGATGCCGAGGCGTAGTCCAGATAGATGGCGGTGGCTATGAGGTCCTAGAGAAGAAAAGGAAAGAAGGGAGACATGCACGGTCAAAAGGATGACTCCTGTATGCAAGAGCGTCTGGGGTAAGCTCTGTGTGTGCAGCATGTGCAGTAACTTCTGTGTACATAGCATATCTCTATGTTCAAAGGGCTTCCTGGAATACCCCTTGAATGCAGGAGAGATTACAATCCAATTTCCCTATTAAGAGAAACGAGGGCCAAAGAGCAGAAGGGGCTGGTTCAAAGTCCAACAACTAGACTATAGAACGGTACTTTGAATCATTTTGTTTTGCATTACAACCCACGATAAAAACAATGTGTCTACGTATATGTGTGTATGTGCATAGTCCTATTTTTTTTTATCAAAACTCAGTGTATATGTATGGGAAAATATGAGTACATAAAATGGAAAGAAAAATGTCTTGAAATTGAGTGTTGGCACACACATGCAATTCCAGAAGGGGACTGAGGCAGAGGATAGAAGTAAAAACCAACTTGGGTTACATAGCAAGACCCTGTCTCAAAAGGGAGCTTCATCAAACTGCATATCATTACTGCAGGAGGTCAAACAGTAATGAAATCAAGAGGCAGGCCAGGTATGGTCGCTCATGCCCATAATCATAGGACTCCAGGCAAAGACAAGAAGATTGCTGTAAATTCATGGACAGCTTGAGCTTCAGAGAGAAGAGAGACTGTCCCAAAGAAAATATAGAGGTAGTGAGAGCCACTATTGGGTTTCTAGAGCATTACATGATCCCAAGAAAGGCCAAAGGAGAACCTGGCCAGCAGCTCAGGGATGGGAAAGAAAGCATGGTTCAAAGCTTCCCTCAAGACCTTTTGTCCCTGATAGAGCTGTCTCTAAGGAAAGAGGGCACCAAGGTGCAAAAGAGGCTAGTAAGTCAGAACCTGAGTGATGCTGGAGTCAATATGGGTTTCAGAAAGGCACATATCTGAAGTACTAGCAGTTGGCAGGCTGAGGCTGGAGGCTAGAGAGTTAGAGGCCAGACTAGGTTACAGAGTGAGTTCTAGGCTATTACGGGCCATATAGTAAAAACCTTGACTCAAAATAAAATGTGAGGGCTGAAAAGATGGTTTGTAGATTTATTTATTTATTATTTATATGAGTACACTGAAGCTGTCTTCAGACACACCAGAAGAGGGCATCAGATCCTATTACAGATAGTTGCTGGGAATTGAACTCAGGACCTCTAGAAGAGCAGTCAGTGCTCTTAACCATTGAGCCATCTCTCCAGCCCCAAGTAATAGATTCTTGTTTGGGGCAGTTAAGCCCCATTTAAATTTGTGAGTACATTGTCATTTATTTTGTGGCTTTCTCTGGAGTTCAGCACTACTTAGCACAGCTTGTGACAAGGGCTATTGTGGTATCCTTGGGAGTAAGATGGAGACCTGTGAACTGGAGTTGCCTAGATATGGTGAGTTGCTAAAGAGTTCGAAGTAAAGAGACTTGACTGATGTCAACCAAGACAGATTTATTTGGAAGCTTCCAGAGAGTCCTGCGCCTCTGTACCTTCCTGCACAGGAGGTTGTTAGTGATACGAAGGAGGCCACAGAAAGTCTGATCACCACCACAGATCCAGAGACTCCATGCTCTGGACAGCTAATAGGTTGAAATGAAAAATGGAGAAAAAAAAATCTCCATAGACTGGAACCAGGGAACCCAAATCAGCTAGCCAGATCAAACTGAGTAGGAGCACACATAAAACCTTGCATGAAGATCCAAATACAAGCTGCAGGGGCATAACAGTATGATTATTTGTGTCAAAAAAGACCAAGGGCTTTGGGTTGACCACAGACTTCTCAGAAGCCAGCCATGTGACGTGGTAGCTAAGAAAACTAATGAAATCCTGGGCTGTCTGCATAAAAATCCTGTCCCCAGATGCGAGGAGGTAATAGCTTACTGTACTCCACCCGTCCAGAACATCTGTAATAAAGGACTCCAGGACAGGCCCACATTTGCCAAGGCACATTGATGAACAGCCAAGGAGAAGTCCCCTGGGTTAAAGAAGAACTGTTTGTGAGAACTCGAAGGACAAATGAGGGATACTTCTCTTGTCCAAAAAGACTCATGAGCCTTGTCCCAAAAGAGCAACAGTCTGCAGTGGCACAATCATCCTGACTGAGTACTCCTCCTGTGCTAGGTATGGAAGGAAGGGGCGTTACCCATGCAATCCCCTCCCCCACAACAGCCAGAGGGAAGGGGGTACCCACTCTCATTTGACTAAGAAAGTAACTTGCCTGAAATCACACATCTAGGAAGTGGCAGAGCCCTTCCATAGCACAGCTTTGCTTGATGCCAAAAACTATACTTGTGTCCTAATAGCTGAAGGCCAACACAGGGCGTGGGGAACAAGGGTGGTTTATACGGTCTGAGGAGGCATATCAGGGATCTGTGGGTGGAGACCACTGGCAAGTATGATTTCAGCTCCGTACATATGTGCTGCGGGTTGGGTTTTTGCTTTATTTGTTGTTTCACTTTAACTTTTTATTAGAGAATTTGTTTCATGACACTCCACCCCCATCCACACTTGACCCAGCTTCAATGAGTACCAAATCGTGGCCAATGGTATTTCATCTTCTGCCCACTTTTGAAACAGGAATCTTCTCAGTAGGGTGGGGAATTAACGGTCAGCCCTGGCCTGAGCTATAGCTGGCCTCCGGCAAACAGGAAGGGAGCTCTTTGTACCAGAGGGCTAGAAGTATCCCCTGAGGCAGGCCCCTTTCCATTCATAGAAACAGTGAATGGCCTGCCTTAGTGCACAACTGACTCGATGGGGTGCAGGCCAAGGAGGAGCAGCCTGAGCTGCTATCTGGGAAAAGAAGAGAACTAAAATGCCCTTCTGGGGGGAGGGGGCAGGGGGCAAGCTGGAGACCATATGCTCTTCAGACCAAAACTGACCTGCTCTTACTCCTAGCACTCAACATTTTCTCGGAGAACAAAAGATGCATATTCCTCTCTCTCTCTCTCTCTCTTCTCTCTCTTCTCTCTCTCTCTCTCTCTCACACACACACACACACACACACACAACATACACACATCAAACATATTCACATACTCACACACCCTATTAGTCTTTGCGAGACAGAAGGGCATGTCCTAGGCCGCCTCTCACACCTTGCCCTGGAGCCCGGCATGAGTCACCTCCTCTCTATGGACATGTGGGCACAAGTCTTCCTGAGAGCCATGAGAGCAAGGAAACTTCAAGGCTTCATGGATGGCCACCCCCCAGGCCTGAGCTACAGCTTTCCGCCCTGCTTACTCCTTTCATTTCCTTGTCATGTGTGCTTCCTTTAGCTGTCCCTCTTTAGCTTTGGTGGGGACAGCTAGCCGAAGATGTGTCATGGTGCAGTTCCCACACTAACCAAGAAACAGAACTTGAACCATGTCAGGCCCAGGGCCCCCTTGGCCTTGGCAAAGCTGTGGCCCTACCTAACCTGAATAGAGAGGTTCCTACGCATGGCAATGACTATACAGGTACACAGACTGGGGTGGGTTCCAGTACGCACATCTATGTTAGTGTATCAGCCTTTGATTGGAAGTAAGGGATAAATATACTGACTCTCCTCAGATGGAGAACATGGGGAATATTGGCTTTAAATTTTTAGCTTTTATATTATTATTATCATCATCATCATTATTATTAGTTTGCTTGCTTTGCTTTTCAAGACAGGGTTTCTCTGTGTAGCCCTGGCTGTCCTGAAACTCACTCTGTAGACCAGGCTGGCCTCGAGATTAAATGTGTGTACCACCACACCTGGTTTTATATATTATGTTCTTTTTATTTAAGACAAGATTTTTAAAAGGCTGGCCTCAAACCCATGACTCTCCTGCCCCTGCCTTCAGAGTGTTGAGATTACAGGTATACATCAACACATCTGGCAAAGCTAATTGAACTCTTTTCCTTCCCTCCTCATCTCACCCACCCTCCTACCTCATCCCTGCTGCAGAGATTTAACCCAGGGCTTGGCCACTCAGCTACACCTTTAGCCCTTTACACCTCTAAGTAAGTCAATCCAGAGAAGGTAGTGGAGGGGATGGTAATGGGTAGGAATTGCGTGGCTGTCAATATTGATGGTTGTTGGTGATAATGGTAGATGAATGTAGAAACTGTTGCTGGTAAAAACGGTGATGATGGCATTTGTTAAGTTGTTCGTGATGACTCTGAGTATAGTCACTTCCTGAAATTGTGCCCTTGCTCATATCTCTACCATGGTTCTTCACCTAGAAAAATCATCAAATAATCTATAGTTTTCAGAGCATTCTACAATGTTCCTGCAACCATCCCCAATAGGCATTTCAAGGCTATCAGTGGTTCCTCTTCCTCCCTTTGAACATTGCTCAGTGATGACAGCCTCTCCAACATCTTACCCACTGTGTGCACCAAAACATCCTTAAGTGGGAGGCTAGGCAATCAGAGCCGTTTTACTGAGGAATCTCCAGGGTAGGCGTTGGTCAGTAGGGAGGTCCTGAGACTATCAAAGGCTATTAATTTCAACAGTCTAGATAGGAGGCTGGCTCTTCCCCATAGTCTTGGACAGTTGTGGCAGGGTTGGCCAGCGAAAGAACACTATGTGTATCTGCCTTCTTTAATAAAGCCCTCCATTTGCACTCAGAGGTTATGCTGCCTGGAGACAACTCCTGCATCATCGTTGAGAACCCGTGTGTAATTTACCTTGGAGTACATCTGTGTGTGTGCGTGTGTGTGTGTGTGTGTGTGTGTGTGTGTGTGTGTGTGTGGCTGTGTGCTGTCTCGACAACAATGCAGCAAGCCTCCCCAAAGAGGAGGCTTTTATTCAATCCATTCCTCCCAGGAACAGGGCTGGACACCTGGCATGCTTCAGACCAATCTGGCTTTTGCTCCTGTTGTTAGGCACTGCTCAGGGCTATTCTGAAAGGGCAAAGATTCCACATGCCTCCTATACTCCTGGTCCCTGAGCCTTGGGGATCTGTCTTCCTGGGTTTCTTGCTCTAGGACAGTCTGCACCACTGAGGTCTCTGGGTCTTGGGTGTATGTCTGTGCACGCTCTCTGTTAAGTGGCCATCTTGCAGGGAAATGAGGGTGGGACCAGCACAAACACTGCAGCTGAATAGAATCTTGTGGCCTAATGATTTTGGAAAACGATTTGCACGGCAAGCTTATTATTGAGAGGATGGGAACCAGCTGTTCTTCCTTTTCTGACAGTGGGATGAGAAGGAGTGGACAGGAAAATGGGAGCTGCAGAGGAGAGAACCAGTTCTCTGACTTAGAGAAGCCAGTGTTTTAGGCACCTGCCAGCTAAGCTTAAGATGCAGCATCCTCTCCTGGGAACTCTTAGCGAAGGTCAACTTCTACTCTAGTTCACCATGGCTAAAGGCTTCTTCTCTTGACACTCAAGAGAGTAGACATTCTCAGGGAACAAAATAATCTGAAGTGAAACAACACAGGCCAAGATCTGGACAGAAGGCAGGATGAAGTAAAAGAGCCTTATGAAGTCCTGGGACAGAGACTTAGGACTTCATGGAGTGGGGCCACAGAATATTATAGACTAGAATGTATGCCAGTTACTTGTGAATCTTACTCACTGTAGCAAAGGCAGTGACTGAGCCCACTTATTAGTAAGGAACCTGAGGCTCTTTGGAAAGGTGAGGTGACTTATCCAGGGTCACCCGCACACAAAGCAGCAGGCAGACCTGGGTTTGAATAACTCCTCTTTCCACCACTCTACAGACCTTAGTGCCCAAGCAAAGCAGTGAAGAGCTGTGCCTCTGACACGAGTAGAGAAAGAAACGGGAAGATAATGGCATAGAATCACCTAATAGCCAATGGAGACGTGACTTGGAGCCCAAGCACCTCTAACTCTAACGGCACAGGTTTGGGCACCAGAGTCGGCTGGGGGTTAGTCTCAAGGCTAGACCTCTTTCTGCCTCCGAAGACAACGGGTGTTAGGGCTCTACTCTCAGGTGTCAGTGAGAATGAGTCTGATTTCATTCCAAGTACAGATCCACCTAGATATCTCTGTAAGTGCCAAGGTCTGATTCCGGAGAGACAAGGAGGCTGGTCTCCACCCTCACAGAGCGACTGACATTTTGAACAAAGCAAACAGATGTACTGGTGCCCTGAGATGGGGCCATGCACCTAGGTGTTCAGTGTTAGAACCTACGGAAGCCGATGAAGATCAATGTAGTGAGTAGACTTGTCTTTGGGGGAGTGGGGGGTAGGGGGGTTTCAGTCAGACATCTCTAGTCTGGGCCTGACATTGGCCAGGCCTCCCTACAAGATTTTTCTTTCTTCCCCAAACTTCAAGCAGTGGGCTCAGCTCTCTCTGGCCCTCAGCCCTATCACTTGCTCTTCCCCTGGCCACCTGGGAAGGGGAATTTGTTCCCAGCATCCCTTCTGCCTGCTGCCCCTGCAACAGACCCATGCCCTTTTGTGTTTTAAGGACTTTAAGGTTGCTCTGGACAGAAAAACAAGTGGCAAGTGGGGAGGGAAAGCCTCAAAGGGTCAAGAGAGTAGGGTCCCAGTTGCCCTTGGTAGTCATTGAAATGGAAATAGGGCTGAGACAGCCATTCTCATAGGCCCTTCCCAGATTCCTTTTCTTCTATGGTTTCATGGACACCGCTTGTAACTTCATTCTTGCTGTCTTTTATGCCTGTTCTTGCGACTCCTGTATTCTGCGGCAAGACACCCTCATGATCAGCTCCCACCCCCACCTCTCATCAACACCAATAGGCCCTAGGGGAGCAGAGACCCTCTTAGGGCAAAATAATAGGCATCATGATTAACATCATTCAACCGGACCGAGACTCAAGTGGGTCATTTACATGAACCTTGGTTTGCTAGTGCAGGGCAGGGGCTTAGTAATCAACAAGGTTATCCCTTCCCTCTATGTCTAGCCTTTAGGAGAACAAAGAAGGAAACTGAGGCCCAGAGAAGGGAAAAGGGGTTCCCTGAAGCTTACCCAGAAAAGAGGCCAGGGCTCCTGAGGGTATGGGGGGCTCTGGCTAACTTTGCTTTTTTATTGCCAACATTGAGTGGCTGGGGATGAGCCATAGAAGGACATCAGAATCAACTCATGGCTTTTATACATAGGGACTATCCAAAGAGATTTGTCCCTAGGTAAAGAGCAGCTCAAGACGTCTATTGAGGGTCACAGGAAGCAAACTCCCATCCACTGCTGCAAAGCTCTGGTCCTCATAATAACCCTGCCCCTGGGAAGAAGGGCAGAGGTACCCTCATTTTACAGATTAGGAAAGCAAATGTCACAACAGTAAAGGGACATGATAAAGGTCATATACCTGGAAAACAGGGTTCTAGAATTAGAGCCTTATCCTGTGATGCTGCCTGCTGCCTCAGAGCTGTTGCAGCCATGCCTAACTCCAGCCTGGGTCTTTTTCTCATGCCCCCTCTACCCGCCTCCAGTTTACCTAGCTGGCCTGGAATACAGTGGCCCATGAGGCATCCTCAGGATAGTGTTCCATAGAACACACAGGCTCTGACTTGGTCACCTGTGAGGATTCTGAGGACTTGAGAGGCAGCTCTCAGTAGATACCAGGACAAGCAGATAGTGGGGATGGTGTGTACGCAATTTGTTTAGATAGCGTTGGGAGTATGACTGCATGATGGCTGAGTTGAGTATCCAAGTCAATTTTCTATTGTGCTTAAGATGACTGGTGCAGGTCTGTCCACAGGTGGCACTGTGTGTCTGGATGTTCATCTCCTTGTGTAAATATGTCTGTGTCTAGGTACATCTATAACTGTGTATATACATGCCTGTAACCATCTGAGTTCATCTATTCAGCGTGTGGGTATGGCTGAGTGTGGTACAAAGGTATCAATATCTGAAACTCTATGAATTGTGTAGGTGCCCAGGAGTATACAAGTGGCTGTGTGGCAGTCTCTTTCTGCCTGTGTATATATGGATGGTATCTGGAATGAGACGTCAATGCAGAGCTCATGCATGAATGGATTCAGGTACGCCTGAGCCTCTGAGGGGTCCTGGAACAAGGGAACCTCCATCTTCATTCAGACATATCTCAGTCTCCTGTGGAGAGTCTCAGCAGTCTCCCAATGTACCCTGCAGCCTCTGCAACCCACCCCCTGCCAAGGAATCAGGACCCATTGGGTGTGAGCATCCCTGTGACACCCTGCCAAGTGCACTAACCCCCCTGGGGAAGTGATTACCAACAGCTATACACAGCCGGAGTTGCTTAATCACTCTTAAGAAATTTCTTTATAATCTTAGTAAATTACTTTAATTACTTGCAACTACCAATTAGTGTTTGAAGGTTTCCCTTCCAGAGAAACAAGCCTCCCCTTCTGGACTTCCAGTCCCCTCCTCCTGTTGGGGGAGGGCTATTCACCTGGCTGCCCCTCCTACCAGGCGCCACACTTCCCCCTCTTCTGCCTACACCTAAGGAGAAGGCTGGAGAGTGTGTTGGTTAGAACACCAACAGCTCCCAGTCTAGCCTCTCTCTCTGGGCCTTTCTTCTTTCCAGTCAGTGCTGCTTCTCCTGGGGTGCAAACTGGTGACTGTCCTCAAGTTCCCACACAGATAGTCTGGAATGGATGTAGGCATGTAAAGGTCTACAAGTGCTTCAAGTCAGACTCCAGCTGGCTCCTCCAGAACCCAAGGAATAGGTGCTACACTAACCCAGCTCCTGCTCACCAGCTCAGGAGACCCCTGAAAGCCCTAGAGAGAAGGCAGTGTGCTGGAGCATGGTGTCCTGGGGCATTCCTTTGTTGGATTCCTACCTCTCCTTCACCTTCACCTTAACTGTGTGACATTGGGCAAGTAACTTCCTCATTCTAAACCTCAGTTTCCCTGTGTGGAAGACGATGCTGACTTTCTTCTTTGATGTAAAGATGGAAATCCCACAATATGATGAAGCACAGAGCAGACGCACAGTACACGCTAGTAGTTCCAGAAAGTCTAGGGGCTGGGGGACACAGAACAATAGGATCCCCTCATGGCACGCAGTGAGCAGCTAGTCTTACCGAGGACACAGAGCATGCGGAATCGTTAAATGAGATGGTAGTTAGGAAAGCTGTGAGCTTTGACCTTGGAAACAGAGGGTACCGGGGGTCCTCAGAAAAAAAAAGACCAAAAGCAGGAAAATAGGTTACTGAAAGAAGCCACTTCATTTGGCATTGAACTTACCATCCAATCCCCATCTACACCTCCCTGGGTTCCCCGAATTCTGAACACCTGAATGTGAACATCTTTGTGTAGGACCGCTATACAGGCAGCTGTGGTACACCCAGTTAATTTGGGTTTATTTGTTCATGTGTATGTCTGTATGCACACATGTATGGATAAGCATTCTCATTCATTTCTCTCTCTCTCCCCCTCCCTCCCTCCATCCATCCATTCCTCCCTCCCTTCCTCCCTCCCTGTGTGTGTAAGAGTGAGACAGACAGAGAGTTGGTATCAAGGAGCAAGGTTCTCACTTCTTCTCTCCATTTTCCCAAAGCCAATAATTCTCAGGCCTCTTTCCCTCAGTGCCCTGCCTGAAGTTCCCCAGACACACATAATTCCATCCACCCAGCATTTAGACACACAGTTTCCAGGGCACTTGCTGTCTTCTGTCTCGTATGAATTCTGACATGCAGGTCCTGTTTTAAAGATGAGGACTCTGAGACACCGAAAGTTTTATACTTGTGTTTGAAGGTAAGCTCTTCTACATCTAGTCCATATGTAGCCCGGGTTAGCTTCGGGGTTTCCACTGGCTGTCACTCTGGTTCCAGCTCCATGCCCTTTTCTCTAGACATTGGTTTCTTCACCAACCCCCAATACCATGGAGCTGAGAGAAACACAGCCTTCTGGGCGGGGCAGGCAGGACAGCCAGGCAGGCAGGCAGTAGGGCTGTGAGGGTTAATTAACTGTTTCCCAAAAAGCTTTGAAGATGAAGGCTCCTCCAGGAGTGTGGGGGGCAGGCTGGCAGGCAGGCAGAGCTGCCAATGAGTTGGGGCGCCAAGTTGCTATTAAGGAAAATCCCCAGCTTCTGGCCTCACCCCACCCACGTCCAAAAGGTGCTGCCAGTGGACTTTGCAAGCTTTGGGGATTCTATTATCTGTGTCTAGATGTGCTTTCTGGAGGTGTGCATCTCTGGTAGAGGGAAACTGTTACCCTGGTCTCTGCCAGGCAAATGGGGACAATAAAAGAGGGGCCCCAGACTGGAGGCAATACAGGTTCCAAAACCATATGGAGGTGTTAGCCAAATATCTTGTTCAGGAGCCTGTCCAGCTGGGTGTGGAGAGTGAGGCTGCAGGGTATGTTGGCTCTGCTATGCCAGGACTCACCCCTCTGTGGTGGGCCTGACCAGGAAGGCTAGTGCTAGGTGGGATCTGCAATGGCTTTCTCTACCCATAAGGCAGAACCCACCCTCTGAGAACTAATCATCCAGGTAGAGGGGCAGCGTGGGAAGACGCCATGTCAACATTTAGCTCAGCAATCTCTTTCTAGCAATGAACCAGTTCTTATGCAGTAGTTGTACACAGCCTAAGCAGCCTCTGTGAGGGGACTGACTCTCAACATGACTCAGAACACTGGAATACAATGTGGCCATTCAAAAGGGTAAGGTAACCGCATGTGCAGTGTGGAAGGATGCTCCACATTGGCTGTTATGTTAACATTGTCAGGAAAATATGATTATGCATGGAGTAAGGTCCCATTCATGAAATAAAAGCAGTGTGGTGTGTGTGTGTGTGTGTGTGTGTGTGTGTGTGTGTATTATGTCTGTTACAGATGTAGTGTCCTGTCAGCCCTGGCCTGCAGGTTTGGCCTGTGCTCCAACTGAACTAGTCTTCTTGGTCAACAATGGATGAACTATGGACAAAGGGAAAAATGAGTGCCCAGGCAAAAAAAAACATTTGGGGGGTTGCTTTTTGGGGGGTTTTGTTTTTATGTTGTTCAAGAGTCCCACCCGGCTGATTTTGTTTCCCAATTAAACTTTTGAAAAAAAGAAAGGCAGGTTTTTTAAAAATGACCCCCAAATGGGGGCCCCTACTGGCTCCCCCTTTTTTTTTAAACTTCAGTAAGAAGGGCTTCCAAATCACCTTCCAATCTTCCCCCCAAACTTTTTTCCATCCATCAACCAATCCCCACTTAAATTTCCCCAAACTTTTTTTTCCCTTCTTTTTTCCATTTTTTTCAAAAATTCCTAAAACAACCTTAAAACCCCCCTTTTTACCCCTATATTTAAAATTTTTCCAACCACAACCCCACAAAAACCAAAAACTTTATACTTGCCTACCTAAACTTTCCCCCCTCCGGGTTTTCTCAAAAACGGGGCCCAAAAACCCCCCCCCCCCCAAAAAAAAAACCGAAATTTAAAAACTTAAAACAAAACCCAAATCATGTGTTTTAATAACAAAACCTTTTACCCCTCCTCCCCCCAATAATCCCCCCACCATTAAAAACTTTCCCCTCCAAAAAAAACCCCCCAACCCCCCCCCCCCTTTAAACCAAAAACCACCCCCCCCCCCCCCACCAAAAAACCCCCCAAAAATTTTTAACTACCCCCCCTTCCCCTTCCCAGGTCAAATTTTGGGTTAAAAACCCCCCCCCCTTTTTTTTTTTCCCCCCATTTGGGGGCCCCCGGGGAAAGTTGTTTTTCCCCCGGGGGAACACCCTTGGGCCCCCGGGGGTTTTTGGGTTTTCCTCCCCCCTTCCCCCCTTTTTTTAAAAAAAACCCTTCCCCCCTCCTGGCCAAAAAATTTTGGGCCTTTTGGGGCCTGGCCTTAAAAAGGAAAGGGGTCTGGGGCACTTCCCCTGGGGGTTTTGCCACTGTGGGGGGGTCCCGGTTGGGGGGGCCCCCCAAAAAAAGAAAGGTAAACCCCAAAAAATGTGCCCTTTGCTTTAAAAGCCCCCCCCCAGCCCGGGGCCTGCGAAAAGGTGGGTAAAAGGGGGGGCCAAGGGCCTTTGGGAGTCCCCGGGATGGAAGGCCCAAAAAAAAAAGGGGGGGCGGGCCCTTCTTTTTTCCCCCCCCCTTCCCCCTTTTAGGGCCAAACAATGGGGGCCCCCCCCCCCGTAAGGGCCATTAAGAAAACCCCAAATAAAAAACCGGGCCCCCCCCTGGTTTTTTGCCCCCCTTTTTTAAAAATCGGGGATTTGGGGGGGCTCTTGGGGCCCGGGGAGTCGGGGCGCCCTTTCAAGGGCCAAAGACGGGAACCCCACGGGGTTACAGTTCCTTTAGCCTCCCATTTGAAAACCCCTGATTTGCCCCCCCCCCCCCCCCCAAAAAAAAAGGGGTTTTTTTCCCATTGTCAGGCAAAAAAACCCCAAAAAACCTCAGGGAAAGGGGAAAAAACCTCCCCCCAAACAAGCCCCAAGCCCCAAAAACCCTTTCCCTTCCCCCCCAAAACGGTTTTAAAGGGAAAAATGAGAAAGGGGGAAAAAAATTTTTGGGAAAACCAAGTTTTAAAAAATTTTCCATTTTTTGGGAAAAAAACCCTTTGTTTAAAACCTCAATAACCCTAGCAACCCTACCTGGTGGCCTTTTTTTTCCTTTAAAATGGGTTGGGGGGGACCGGGGCCCAAAATTAATAAAAGTGGAAAACCCGGCTTTAAAAAAACCTTTCCCCCCAAATCTATTTTATTTAAAAAGCCACCCTTTCATATATTTTTAAAAACCTTTTTAAGGTTTTGGGGTTGGAACTTTCAGGGGGAAAAAAACCAAAAAAAAGGGGGGAAAAAAAAGAAAAAAGGGGGGGGGGGTTTTTTTTTTCCCCCCGGGGTCGGGGAAAAACCAGCCCGGCTAGGACCCTAAGCCCCTTTCCTATCTACTACTTTGGTCTTGGGGGCACATGGTGGCTGCCGTCGTTCTGGCGGGGGGGGGTGGAGGGCAGGTTGGTGGGGCAGAAGCAGAGAGGAGCCACTAATCAGAAGCAGCGGGCCTGCCCGGGCTGCACCCGACAGTTTGGCTGGCTCTTTTGCAGCCGCGCTGCCGAGTGCCTGCTGAAAGGCCCCTGCTCCCCCTGGAGCTACCGGCGGCGGGGCGGGCTGCATGATGATGGAGAGACCACGAAGCCCCTCCCCGGGGCCTGCTGCCACTCTGCTTTGATAGGGCCCGTCCGGGCAGCAAGTCCGCGTCCAGCAGCTCCTCCCGGGTTGAATACATTCTTCTCAGCCAAGAAGGAACGGGAGAGCTAAGGGGATCCAGATGTGGGACTCTGCTGGGCTTGAACCCCAAATACCCCAAATCCAGTCAGGCTACAAGGAAACCTAGGGACACACAGGACCTTTACTGAGGGCCTGGACCCCGTGTCAGCTCTGATAATTTAGTGTGGGTGGTGGGGGCGGGGGCGGGGGGGGGGGCGTTGGGGGAGGGGGGCAAGAGCACATGGGGCCTCTGAACTCTGAGTCCTTGCTTGGTCCTGACTGCCCGGGGGCTACCAGCCACTTGCCACGTAGAGTTGATTAAGAGTAGTTGTGAAACCGTGGAGAGGGCTGTTGTGTATGTTTGGAGTCATGAGCCTTATGGGCCTTAAAACCCCTACTCCTCTCTCTGCCTAGACAGGGCTTTGTCACCCTCAAGGCCAAGTGTCACAAGACATGAACATCAAATCAAACCCATGTCTTAAGGCATGACCTTGAGCAAGTCATTCCAGTTCTCTGGGCCCCCCCTTGTCACATCCCTCCAAGGGTATGTGGGGCATCCTGCCTTGTGAGGAACATGGCGTTTGGCTCTGGGAGTTGGAACACGGCACATGGCACATAAAGGAAAAGGAAGCCAATTGCGGAGTCCTTAGGTCAGTGTCATGCGTCCCTCTTGGAGGTCCAGCTACCTCCTTCTCTCACAGAGCACAGGCCCTGGCTGAAACGTCCCTGCTGTTGAACTAGAGCCTGAAAAAAAAATGAAGTCAGGGAAGTCAGGTAAATCTGGGTACATCCTCAGAAGTGTGCTTTTTAAGAGCAGGGTGTCACACTATCCCTGGGCCGGGTTCTTCAGTAGGCTGTGTCCCAGACCAATGGGCATCACACGGTTATGTGGTAGCACAGGGCACGGGATAAACGATCCATAACATAAAAGATGAACTTTTTTAAAAAAAATCTCCCCACCCCACAGCTCTTTTCAGCCTCCAACCAGCCTGGAGAGCCTGAAATTACACCATTAGCACTTTTCAGTAAGTTATTTTTGCCATGACACCACAGTGTGAATTAGCTGATTAGCTTGCTGGAGGACTACAAGTTATGGGAGGGGATTATTTCCCCCTGCAGCCTGGCGAGAAGATCTGGGCCGACTCAGGATGGAAGGCGAGCCAGGCCCCCAGAAGAGGAGCTGACAGGTCAAAGGCACCAAATCTACAGCATCACAGTAAGAATCAGAAGGCCCAGGTTCAAGTTCTCCCATTACCACTAATCAAGCTGTGTGTAGTTCATATGATTCTGTGCCTTGGTGTCCTCCTTGGTGTATACAAGAGGTGGGGCCTGTCCTGGATGGGGACAAGAAAAGTAATGTGATCTCTTAAGTGCTGTCCTATGGAGAACAGTCAAGGACTGTTATTTCCCAGTGATCCTCTGAAACTAGGCTCAGCCAGGGGTCCTCCCATGGTCCCAGGGGGAAAAAGCTTAGAAGAAGAAATGCTGGAACTTAGGAGTGAGAAGTAGGTAGTCACTTTGTGGAGTACCTAATTCCCGGTCTACACAGGCACATAAAGGTAGATAAAGGAAAAAAGGGAAGGAGAGAGGGAGGAGAGGGCCAACTTGAGCCTATCCCCCTCACTGCATTCCTTTTAAAATAAAACCCATTTATATATAAATGTTGGCTTGATGCCCAGTCTCTGTAGAAAAGCTTTTCTGTATTAAACGCACAATGAATTAAAATTAACCATAATGATTTCTTTGTGAATGGAAACCTCTCTCTCTCTCTCTCTCCTCTCTCTCTCTCTCTCTCCTCTCTCTCTCTCTCCTTTTTTCTCTCTCTCTCTCTCTCCTCTCTCTCCTCTCTCTTTCTCTCTCTCCTTTCTCTTTCCCTTACTCCCTTTTCTTTGTGACACAGTTTTTGATCCGGTTTTCCCTCCCTCCTCAACTGTAGCATGCCCCAACTCCCCACCTTCATCTCTCATCCCCCAACACCCCTGCCAGCACGATTGACCTCCCAGTGATGACCAGTTCTGTGAGCTTTTCCCAAGGTTAAATAGATGCCTTGTAGTGTCCAATTTTAGAGCAAAGTTACCCAGCCGAGGGGGACTCATGTGTGCCATGGAGCCAAGGGCATGTTCTGGGAAAGCATGAGCCCACTGTAGTTTCCTACCTGTGCAGGGAGTCTCTGGGCATCACTCCTCTTAGACCGTAAACTAGATCAGGTTGTATTGAGTTTAACACCTTGCTAGAAGAACTGGCAAGGTGCTGTTTTTGTGGGGAAAGGGATGTAACCTGACTGCACACAAGAGAGGAAGGTATACTAGGGGTCTTCATGAATGAGGCCTGCTTGGGGATGTATCTGCCCACAGGGACATCTCTAAGCATGGCTATTGGGACTTTTTGTCCATGATTCTTTGGTGCCCTTTTCTACCTGCATTGTGTGACTACACTTGAATGTTCATCATTGGAGCCTTCCTGGGCCCACCCTGAACATACAGAGAAGAAGTCAGGCCTGAGTTCTGCTACCAGGCACTCCTTGGGAGATTGCTAAGCAAACCGTGGTTAGAAGCTGGGCAAGGATTACCAGCTAGTGGAGCCTACGACAGTAGCTTTGAATCTGGGACCAACCAAGGGTTCTAAATAACAGCAATCTTCCCATGGCCATAGACCTTGATATGTTCAAGACCTTTTTATAGGCATGCTGCCATTTCTCCCACACATCAAGCCTATAAAAAGCACACGTTATTATACCCAGTTTACAGAAGTGAAGACAGTTTCAAACCTCTGGTACCAGTTAATAGCCCAGCTCTGCCCAACCCACTTCAAATTCCATCTCTGCCAGGTAAGCCACAAGCAACTGTTGATTCCTGCCTCCAGCTGCAGCTCACATGCTCCCCTGCTTTTCTAACCGCCCCCCAAGGATGTCTTTCCCCTACCTCTACAGTCCCATCTGTACCAGGACAGGTGCCCAGAGCCTAGTCCCTTTTCTCAAAAAACACCGAGTCACTCTATGTGCCACAGGATCTCTTTTCCTGGTGTTTCCTTAGCCTCCTTCCCACTCCCAAAGCCTGCTACCATCTCTTGCACACTGTGGTACATCTCTGGTTCTACTTCATTTCCGCGCCCCCCACCCCACACCTTCTCCTGCTACTTTGACCAGTCTTCCAGGATGACACTGAGACTTCCCCAGATGGTGGTGCTGTGGAGAGTGGGGCTGATCTCCAGCATCTCTGTCCCTCCTCCGTGTCTCTCCATGCAGAAACAGCCATGCAATACTTAGGGAAAGATAGGAGAGACAGTCCACAGTCCACTGTCAAATACAGTCAACTCCGGTATTTGTGCTCTTTCTTCTGCCAAGCACTGTTGGGGATAGATGAACATTTTATGGTAGCTCTAGGATTCATCAACTTGGAGAGGCTGAGATCAAAGCCAGGGATGCCCACAGCAAGTACACACGTGAAAGAGGAAGAGAGAATGCACTGTAGTTTGGGTAGAGATGTGAGATGGGTAACTAGCAGGACTATGAAACCTTTGTGACCAAAGTCCAAAAGCCTATGGAAAAAAATCAGGCCCTTACAGTCACAGAACTCAGCAGGCAAGCCCCAAAGACTCAGCCCAACAAAGGCAGATTTCTCCTGAGGGCCTGGCATCCCCTAGAAGCTTTGTGGAGGGGGAGACACAGCAGCCTGGGAAAGGGAAAGCATCTTGAGTCACATAAGATGCAAAGGGCAGGAACGTGGGACGAAGGCCCGCCCCTACCCTTGTCCTTTCCCTGATTGCCCTTCAGCTGGTGGGTACTGGCTTGGTCCAGAGGCTGGGAGAGTAGTACCTGTCTTTTTTAATGGATAGCCACCCAACTCTTGTTGGGGGTGGGGGTAGGCTGAGAGTTAAGACTGTACCTCTCTAGCCTTTATTCCTGTGGATGCTCCTTCGTGGATGGCAATGGTGGTAGGGTCACACAGGAGAGAGACCATGCAATCAGGCTGGCCCCAGAAGAGTTTGGCAGAGTGCCAGCAGGCCTGCCCTGGCACAGAGATGCGAACGCATGGCCGTTGCAACTGGCCTAATTGCTATCTCATCAGCTCCTCACAGGGCTTAGTCCCAGAGCCAAGGAAGGGAGGTTTCTGCTGGAAGACATGAGGGAGCCAGAGGAGAGGTGGAGAACCCGGCACTTTGAAAGGACAAACCCCAGCATGCCCAGGGCAGAGACCCAAGTTTGGGGTTAGGGGGAGAGGCAGGGAGAAAAAATAGCCAGGAGGGAGAGACTAACATTTCCATTAGCCAAGCTCAGCTTCCCCTGTGGACCTAGTGTTCCCCCCTAGCTGGCATTCCGTTCTCCTTTTCCTAGGGTCTTGCTGGGCTTGTAGGCTTTTCTACTTGCTGTTGGCTCCCCAGACCACTACTGTCAGTCTCTCCGATACATCAGCACCCTCCCTTCTCTCTGGAGATGCAGAGACCTAATTATAGCAAGCAAGCCAGAAGCTTCTCAGCTACATTTGGTACGCCTGACTGGCTCCTGCTTCATGGCACTCTATTCCCGAATTCTTACCTCTCTACTTATGGTTCCCTACTTTACAAAATCGTTCTCAGTCTCTTTCATTCCCAGTCCCTTCTTCAGCAAGCCCCTTCAATGCTGGGTCCTCCGAGTACCATTTTCAAAATGTGCTGCCCTATCCATGTTCGCTGCTAGATACTCTCAACCATGCCTGTGGTTTCCACCACCTCCTCAGCAAGTGACTCCTGTGTCATGTCAACCTGGACTACTCACTCCTCTACGCTTCAGCCTGCATAGACTGGATTCAGATATGTTTAATTTGCCTCGCCTCAAATCTAAGCAACAGTGCCATTTGAACATACTAGTTTCATTTCTCTAGGGGCAGGATCTTACCCCAACAATCCACCCAGGCATCTAGCTAGAAACCTTCGCTCCTCCCTTTCTCTCGCCTCTCCCATCTAATTAATTACCATGTCCTGCCAATGCTACCTCCTTAATAGCTCTGGAATCCATCCCAAGCATTCCACCCGTACAAATGCTGCCTTTATCATTTCTCTGCCACCAGAGTGCGTCCTCTGCTGAGCAGCCTCCACACCACAAGCAGTTGAGACCTTTTCTGTGTGTCCTTCCTCATTGAAAACCTGCCGGTGACTCTCCATTGTCTCTAGAGTCACGTCCAAGTTCCCAGGCCTGGCAGATTGGCCCTAGGTTCCAACCCCATTCACCTGGTCATTCCCCCAACCCCAGCAAGACTCCTGAGCTCAAGTCACATTCCACACTTAGCCTCCACTTTCATCAGTAAACTTCTACAAACATGGGCATCTTGATCAGAGGATGGTTAAAAGTCTGGGCTGGGGATGGATGCAGCTCAATGGCTAAAGGGGGCGGGGCTTCCTTTGTCTAGATTATGCAAGGCTCTAGTTCTGAATTCTACTCTCAGTGCTGCAAAAAAGGGAAACAAATTAAAGGTAAATTTTCTCTGAGTTCCTACCTGGCAGGGTAAATCCACAGTTATAGCCCCCCAAACTCTGGCAGCTCAAACAGGAGGAACGGGAATTTGAGACTAGTCTGCGCTACCAACAAAAGAGTATGTTGGCTGATGAAAGGGCTCAGGTAAAGAATTCACTATCAAACCTGACAACTTGAATTTTATCACCGAGAAGGACAGAACCAACTCCTGCAAGTCTTCTTACCTTATAGTGGGACACATGTGCATGCATTGCACACACAATAAATAAATGTGGAAAGGAAGAAGGGAGAAAGAAAGGAAGGAAGGAAAGAAAGAAAGAAAAGGGGAGAAAGGAAATTGTTCTTAAGGGCCTGATAAGTAGCCAGGATAATGACTTCAGTGCTTTGTGTCTGTAAAATGGGGCTAGAAACCATTATCCCATAATGCCAAGTTTCTCTTATAGAGATTAAATTAGATCAAGCTTTGAAGCATTAGAACAGCAAATGGTGGATACTGACTACACATAAGGGTTCTAGAGAGATGCCTCAGAGGTTAAGAGCATGTGTTATGCTTGCAGAAGATTGAGTTCAGTTCCCAGCACCCACATCATGTGGCTCACAACTGCCTATAACTCCAGCTCCTTGGGGTCTGATGTCTCTGATCTCAGTAGGCAGTTGCACATGTGCGTATACCCACACAGAGACATGTAAGCATACACATGACTAAATATAAAAGAAAAAAATAAATCTAAGAAATGCTGTCTATGTATCAGCTATAATTCTTTCTTGAAGTACCATCTTTGTGAAGCTGCCTCAACCTCTGAGATTATGAACAATGCCCCTGTGTTGGGGGTCCAGAGTGCTGACGACTTCTGTCACAGCTGACACCCTCTGCCTATTGTTTGCCTCTTCCTTGTTACTTGATCTCAAGATATCTGCTCAGCTAGGTTGCAGCTCAGTGATAAAGTGATTAGTGTGAACAAAAACAAGGGTCTGAGTTCCAGTTCCAGATCCCCGACTCAGGGGAGTGGGGGATATTGGTTTTCTTATTTTTTGCATCTGTATTCCATATTGTGATTTTTCATACGAACCCCAGACTAGCCAGATAGTAAGTACTATTGTTGCTGCCATTTGAGAGACAAAGGAATTTTCTTAGATCATGCAAGCTAGAAATCTGCACAATGCTTAACTAAATCCAAATTCGGGGCTGCCCAACAGCTCAGTGGTACAGTACTTCTCAAGAAGGTACATGGCCCTGAGTTCCATCCTCTGTACTTGAAAGAAAACAAAACAGTTTAACAAAGATAACTAAGTCTACAGGATTCCAGCCAGGTGAGGTTTCCACAGCACCTAACTGTCTAGGTAGGGTGCAAGTCTGGAAATGTTGCCCTAAAAGAAAGGTGTAAAGGAGCTATGTATGGGCTAGCTGGCTGGCTGGAGGAGACACAAACTCAGGGGCAAGGACAATGCCCTCCCACCCATCTGTTTGAAGCCTACCAATACTGGCATGTATGTTTCAGTAGTGGTGCCAACCCATGTGGCGACACATGTGTAATGAGGTCATGCCAGAATGCTAGGGATAGAAGCCTTCATCTCCAGAGTACCCACTCACCTCTGCATAGTCCTCCAGAATTCACAAGACGATTCTCGGTCTTCTTTTGTTATTTGATCAGTTTCATGAACCTGAGACTAAACAACCATGGCTCAACTAGGACAGTGACGCTGTCAGAACTGGAAGTTCAACACTTACTCGGCACAGAAAGTCTTTGACAAGACCCACTCACTTCCTTCCAGCTAGGAGCCTGATAAGATGAGGATTGGGGAGGTTACTCCCCAGAGAAGAGGGATGGGAATGAAGTGGTTGGGCATACTTTCTGCAGATAGAGACACTCCACTCACTCTCACATACTAGTCCAAGCCTTACAAGAGATGATAGAAGCGGAATGCTTGATGCTTCATTTAGTAGAGTACTCAATGCAGAGCCAACATCTGACACCTCATCTCTGTTGCTTACCAACTGCAAGGCCTTGAAAAAGTCACATACCCCTCCATACCTCTATGGTCCTCTTCTATAAGACTGAGACAATCTGGTCTGCCTTGTAGAATCAATGTAAACAGGAGAGTTATATGTGTAAAATGACTGACACATGAGTAAGTACTAATAAATGACAACAGTCATTATTCTCTTAGATTTGATCTTGGGGGCACAGTGATAAAGACTCTGGAGCCATCTGGGTTCCAAGGCAGTTTATTTTAAATATTTACACCCCTCTGCCCATCTTTCTTTCCCATGTATGGAGGCTAGAAGGGGGCACTGAATGTTCTCCACTAATTCATCTCTGCCTATTCATTTGAAATGCAAACTTGGTTTCTTTACCTACCAGTTTGCAATCTTTGACAAGTGACTCCACTTCTCTGAGATTCTGTTACTTCAGCATGAGGCTGATTAAAAGATTAAATGAGTGAATAGTTAACACACTCCGTGAATATTTAACTGGCTCCAGCCACAGAGTACACGCTCTGAGCATCATTCTATCAGCCAAAGGCTTGAGAGGCATGAGCTAGTGTCCTTCTCCCAAGGTCTCACATTCCTTTCATGAACAATAAGCTGGGGCCAGCTGGAATAGATGAGCTTTCTTTCATTCATCCTCCATTCCCCTCCGGAGGGGCCCTGCCTATAGGGGTTACTGTGAGCAAGCATGACTTTATTCAAGATCCCCCAGAGGCTCCTCCAGATTAGGTGAGAACAGTCCAGAACCTTTCAAAAAGGGTTTTGTTGGTCCTGGCCAACTAAGAGAATATGGAAAGAAGCCTCACTCTATCCCTGGGGAATTCCGAAGTAGTTAGTTGCACAAAATCCACTCTCACCCATAGCCCTGTAGCACCAAAGCAGAGAGGCCTATTCCTGGAGCCTCCGAGCAAGGAGCCAGGGTTGAGGACCACGCTGGGATCCAGGCCACTGAAGGCAGGTGATGCCTAGGACCTGTTCTGGGGTCATTTACATACAACAGGCTCCCAGAGTCAGGATGCGTTTGTCCAGGTGCCTGCTCTAGGCTCCCGCAGCTCCACCCACCACAGTCGCCCACCACCGCCATTGCGGTCCAGTGAGGCTTTCAAGGACTCGAGAGGAAACAAGAGCTCAAGTCCTGGCCCGCTAGGGTCAGCGTGTGGGCTGCTGGCGCGGGCTTTCACTCCGGTGCGGTGACAGGCGCATGTAAATGACCCCTGGGCGCTCGGCCCGCCCCCCCCCGGAGCCGCGTGGAGGGAAATGGGGAGAGGCCCAGGAATTGTTTGTAATTTAGTGTGTTTTAAAGGCTTTTCCGCGAGCCTTTAGCGAGTTCGGAGGAGGGCAGCTTGCCAGGGAGCATTGAAATGGAAATCCTGGGTTCTAGCCCGACACTCTTGGAAGAGAGATTCTTCCCAGAGAAAAGGCCAGAGCCTGTCCCCGCCCCCCCGTCCTCCTGTCCACCACTCTCTACGCCTACGCGGTCCGGCCGGCTCGGCGAGGTGGGCGGCTTTGTGGAACCGCATTCCTGCCCGCGGGCCTCAGCGGTGCCTCAGAAGCCGCCGGTCAGCAAGGCAGGAAAGGTTGCTGCGGGCGCCCGCAGCTGCCACTGCCCCCTACCCCTAGCAACCTGTCTCCTTCCCCCCGCCCCCCAAAACCGGCCACATCCAGAGTTGCCTATTCGGTTACCCAGAGGTCGTGTGTATAAGCAGCATTTCCAGAACAGAGTGAGTGGCAGTTGAAAGCTTGCAAAACTTTTGCACATCCACCGGGCCAGTGGAGCCTTGCAGTAACTCCAGGGGCTACCGTCCATCATTATCAATTCGCAAAGGCGTTGAGCAGAGGGTTCTTTGATGGGGGGAGGTTCTTGAGCAAAATCACAGAGCTGGGCCTAAACCCCAGGCCAAGTCTGTCTAAACCCTGAAGTCTAGTAGGATGCCTCGCAGCTACTCTGACCCAGGCTGTTGCTCCCACACGGTGCTGACACGCAGGCAGGACTGTTGCGGTGCAATCCCCGAGCCTTGTGGTCTAGGATCATTTCCTGTGGCCTGAAGTACTTATTGCAAGTTGTAAGGACTGCCCGGTTTTTAGAAGCTTCGCTGAATGCTTCCAGCTGGGTATTTAACCTTCTCAGACCCAGCTGTGGATCTTAAGCGCTCTCTTAGTTCCCACCCATTTTCCTAGAACCTCCCGAGGTAAATTGGGTGGGGGACACTGGAAGAGGACAGGACTAAGATCCAGGAAGGATACCTGGGCCCGCTTCTGCCAACCCTTTTCTCTGTGACTTCTTTGTACTTCTCTGACCTCAAATCAAGGCTAGGAAAGAGCTTGCCTGCCCTGTGTACAGGCTGGACCTCTGGTTTTTACTGCAATGTGAATGGAGCTGACCTCTTCCCAGCTCAAGGTCTTGTAAGAACAATGAAATTGCTGCTTCTGAAAACTGCCTAGGTAGGTCCGTGGGAGCATGAAACCATCCTCAACCCCTTTCTCCACCTCTCTCCAGCTCTATACAGATAGACAACTTGAGGCACAGGGAATGGAGTGACTTACTTAGGATTATCTAGGGAAGCCAGTGGGAAAGTCAAGATTAAAAATCAGTTCAGTAGTGATGGTACCAACGGTTGTATGGGGAGATTTCACACACATCCCCATCATTTTGAAGCCATTCCCAATACAATTGTAGTAATAATTCAGATTTAAAATCCTCTGTAAACCACAAATGAATTTATCTTCAAAAACCCTGCTGTGTATAAGTCTCCTGTATTATTCATCTTCTAAACACCACGTTCTTTGTGAATCTCCAGAGATGTTCAAGCCCTCACTACACTACTTTGGCCCTTATTATCTCCACTAGAGCAAAATGGTGGCCATTTGCCAGGCAAGGGTTCTCTGTACTCCTCAGCAGCCTCCTCTCTGTGTCTGAACCTCAAGCAACCTCAGGGACCTACCTGGGTCCAGGGCTACTGCTGGGGTCTCTTGTTCCACCCCTCATTAACCAAGAGGGTTGCTCAGAGGCAGTCCACCCTCCTTGCTTCTGCCCTTCCTTTGGTTTAAGAAGACAGAAGTGCACAGAGTAATGGAAGTGTCATCCATATTTCAGAGGTGGCTCCGCATGTCTTTCCCTGGTGTCTTGCTTCAGGAATGAAGCCTTTCTGAGTCTGCCATCACACGCAAAACATCAAGGAACTGGAGCATGTATATTAAAGCTGCCAAAGGTCCTTAGAGATCCCTAGTTCAACCCTTTCCAGTTAGACATGGAGAAACTGAGGCCCAGAGTAGGGATGGAAACTTAGAAAGCTGGCAGCAAAGCTCAAGCTCAGAGCAGAAACCTCTTCTGTTTTCACAGTCAGTATGTTTCCCCACCCTCCCATCTACTCTGCTGCCTTCTGCATATAAGCATAGGCTCGCCCATGTGTGTGTTAATGCAGGTTGGCAGCTGCTGGGAGGGTCACACATGGAGCCACACACCGGCCCATTCAGTCTGACATATACCCCAGCTGGCTTTCCCCCAACATGCACTCGCCGTGCACACTCACTGGCACCTCCCCACCCCTTTCCCTCCACTCCTCTCCCTTCACTATCCTTGCCTAACTACACCCGAACTGACATACCAGGCAAACCCTGCTATCTGTTACCCGTGACTCTTTGTTAATATGGCTGCCCGAGGCTGTGCACAGAAGCCTTGGAAGTACTGGGGGTTGGGAATACGGGAAGGTTCCACAGAACTAGGATGCAGATGAAGGTAGGTATGAGTATCAGATGAATCCAGAAGGCTCTGTCCGGCTAGGAGGCCAGGAGCCCAGGCACACTCAGATAAAGCTAACAAGGGATTATTCCCGTATTTGGAGGACTAGACAGGAGACATGGCTCCACAGCCTAAGCTTGAGCATGGAGTGCCTGGAGACCTGTTCTTGTAGAAAGAGAGTCAGAGCAGAGGCACACCCAAGCTGCCATCCCAAATATGTCAGTTCAAGAGGTCAAGTGGTCCTCCGCTGAGGCCTTGGGTGGCAGTAGTGAGCAACTGCTCTGGAGCTGAACTGGGTAAGTTCAGAAGCCAGCGAAGTGTGAAGCTGATAAATCTTTTGGGCTGGGGCTGGGAGATGGCTCATTTAGGTAAAAGAACCAACCATGCAAGTCTGGTGAGACATGTTCCCTCCCCTGAACCTACATTTCAAAACAAAACAAAAAAGCTGGAGGTGAAAGCACACATCTCTGTAATTCTAGCGCTCCCACTGCAAAATGGGAGGCTAAAATATGCAGCTGCAGGAACATAGAGAGAGACCCTGTCTCAAGAAGGTGGTGGGATCAGCTCCTGGAAGGTGTTCCACACGTGTGTCACTCACACTCTCACACAGATAATTAAAGAAATAGAAATTTAATAAAACAAAGAGATATCTTGGGCTGGATGAGGCTGGACATTTCTGGGTATCCTGTGGGTACCAGTACAGAGTTATTGGAGGGATGTGGGAATAAGTGAATGAATGAATGAGCTCTGATACTATATATCTCCTTGATCCAGCCTGGGCCTAAGTAAGCCCTTGTCAAAACCAAAGCTTGCTTAATGTCATTGGCTAGTCAGGGAAGGGTTTATAAAAGATAGTAACCCCTGGGAAAGCAGTAGAGCCATAGGGTGCTGCTAGTCATACTGGTCATCTTGTCAGAGTGGAACCCACCAAATAGGGCCCTTTGGTGACCATGTAATCTAACATCTCCTTCCACAAAGGTCTTAGATGAGAAATTGAGGTTCAAATCAGACAGGATCATGAATTATATGATTCTGGAAGCCATTACTGATAGGGGTCAGTTAGGAGTTTGTTTTGTTTGTTTGTTTTCTCCTCTGGCTTGGGTAGCCTTCTGGTACTCTAAATGTCACCTCTCTGCTGCCATTATCATATCCCTTGTAGTCTCTGGAATGTTCAGAGGCTTGAGATACTAGGTTTGGTGGCTTCTGAGTATAGGAGAGATATGGGAAACTGGAAAGGCCACCTGGTTATAGAGGCAGCACACATGGAAAGGAGCTAAGGGTTACAATCTTCTCCTGTCTGTTCTGATGGAACAAAGGCTAAACCACGTGATCCTCACTCTCAAAATGTCTGCAATAAAGGGTTAGGCTCCCTCTCACTCTCCACCAAATATACCCACATGCAAATACTTGTAGCATAGACACTCAGCGTAAGTGACAGGGTCTTCATCTTTCCATCTCTCAGTAGAGTTTGGTGTTACAGCTAGAGGAGAGGTAATCATATGCTAGTGATGGGAATTTTCCTTCTTAACATACAATGCTGCTTGCACACGTTGAACTGGCTAGACACTGTGGGAAGTGCTCAGCACTTGAGGAAAAGCAGGAGGGGGAATAAACAGCCACAAAGCCACAGGGTCCCAGGGGCTGCTTTCCGGAGGACATCCTGCTCCCCCCACCTCCCACATTCCTGTGAGCTGGGGTCTAGGAAGGAGGCAGCCAAGATGGCTTGCTTTTTGGACTGGACTGCTCCCCCTGGGGGCCTGCCTTCTGGTCAGATCCAATCTTTAGGTTGGGAGAGCAGTGGTTGGATAATTATCACAGCCAGAGCCTGAGATGTCACCACACTGGCTGAGGAAGTCTACAGAGTAAAACTAGTGCTTTGGCCTTTTCTCTTTTCTGTTTTTTCTCCCTTTCTCTCCTCTCTCTCTCTCTCTCTCTCTCTCTTTCTCTCTCTCTCTTTCTCTTTCTCTCTCTCCTTTCTTTCCTTCTTTTTTGAGACAAAGTCTCATTATGTACTCTAGGCTGGCCTCAAACTCACAATCTCCCATCCCCAGCCTCAGCCCCTCCAATGCGGGATGCACCCCTACACCTGGCTTGAAGGTTGGGTTCTATACCATATTGATCCTGGCCTCAATCTTAGTTTTAATCCCAACTATAGAAAAACCTCTGAGATGACTTAAGGACCTGGACAAGATAGAGGAAATGGGTAAACACGAACTATATTATGCGATTTGGGGAAAATGTGTGCTTTTTTTTCTTGTTACTTATAATTTTGAGACGTGGTATCATGTAGCTCACACTGGCCTGGAACTTGCTATGTAGCTGAGGGTGGCCTTGAACGTTCAGTCCTCCTGCTTCCACCTCCCAAGTGCTGAGATGACAGGTGTGCCACCACACCCAGTTTTATTCGGTGCCGAGGACTGAACCCAGGGCTTCATACATGCTAGGCAAGCATTTTACCAACTGAGCTACATTCCCAACCTAAAAGTTTTGAGTATCTCACTATGGTAGATTGGGGTGACCTCAAACTTTCGATCTTTCTTCACTAGCCTGTTTAGGATGACAGGCATGTGCCACCACCCTGGTCGGAAGAAAACTCCTTTGATCCCAAGTAATTTACCAATTCTTGTCTTCTCAGTAGTCCCTGCCATGTGGGACCGTGTTCCAGTTTACCAGAAGGACCAAAGAGCAGGAGAAACCTCCAGAATGCTTAAGCTGAGCCTATGAGGAGATGCTTATGAGAACACCAAAGGGTACCTTCTTGATGGGCATTGGACTGCTCCCATACAAAAGTCCCTAGGGAAACTAGGCCCAATAGTACATGCACCTAGGCCATCCAAATTCTGTGTCTGGGATTTAGAGTCAGAGGTTACAGACACTAAACTCTCTGGCCCTTGACCCCCAGGTTTCTTGAAGAGAGAACTTCTTATGCATATACCCCCATGAATTTTCTGGAGGCAACTAACTGTCCAGGGAACTTCATTTTCTTCTGCCCGCTTCTGCCCTTCCCACCTTCAGAAAATTCTCACCATTCAGAAAGGAGGTAGGATTCCTTGAAAAGAACCCATTCCAGCCCCCTAAGCATCCCTATTTCAATTGTTGCTTTGCCTGCCCCTGGAAAATGGGGAAGAGGGATCTGGTGACTGGCACCCCTGGGTCCTTAAATGAGAAGCATGTTTGTTTATAGCCAGATGAAATCCATCCGCACTGCCACCCCCTTCCCTGACCACGTCTATGTATATGGCTCCGAAGTTCCTGCCACGGCCTCTGCACCAAGCTGGTTGAAGAGGTGGGGTCCCCTCCTCCCACTTCTCCCAACCTTCCCACCCCTGCATTCCCGAGAGGCGGGGCTGAGGCAGCTGCCACATTCAGCGTGGCAGAGCCGCTAGCTCAGTACAAATCAGAAACACATTGGAGGCAGGACAGGCGGGAGCAGACAGGCCAGGGCTGGGGCCCATTAAGGCCGGAGCCCAGCCGGCCGCGCTGTTTACCGTCTCAGCACACGGTTTCAGGTTTGCCTCCTGATTGTTTGTTTGTTTCAGAGATGAGAAAGGCCAAAGAGGCAGCTGACAGGGACCATGGGGGGCACAGGAGGAGGGGATGGCAGAAGGCTCTGGCTTTTCCCAGGTCCCCCCTCCCCTGCCCTGGAACTCTTGGAGTGCTGCAGAAGTGAGCTGCCTCATTTCCCTACCCCCACCCCAAATTCCAAACAGATGTGCAGTCAGATTCTTCCTCTCCTTGGTTGGGGGAAACAAAAAGAAATTCAAAATGGGACCCTAGAGACACTCCTTTCAGGAGAACCCAAATATACAGAAGGGATGAAAGGGAGATACAGGAAGGACTTCCGGAGGTGCAGGTGAGATGGGAAAGATGAAGGGGGGAGCTTGCCCCTTCCCCTAAAGATTCCTCTCCGTTGGATGGTTAGGGAGGGGTGCTGCCTGGAAGGATGATTGCTCTGGGAGGTCCCACCGAATCTCAGATGCAAAGGATTCAAAGATGTCCTCAGACATGAATAGAATCTCTATATCTGGATTCAGTGAGTCCTGACTTAATCGGAACTGGCAGCAGGGATACCAGAGCACAGCCCCTCCCTGAGATACAGGGACTCCAAGGCCCAGAGAAGGGCAAGGGATCAGGCCTTGGATGAATATACCAGCACAGGCCTCCTGGCCCCTGGTCTGGTGCTCTTTCATTTTCCCTGCGAGCAGATCTCCAGCCCCCCCCCCTCTTTCTCTCTCTCTCTCTCTCTCCTCTTCAGCACAGCTCAAAACTGCCTCCTTGGAACTGTGCAGCATTCTCTGCGCCTTCGATGTCCGACCACATCTCCCTGTGAGAGGATTTCTATCAGTCTCCTCCTGCCCTGGCCAGCTCCAAGCATGTACAATCCACTGGGGACAGTGTTGCCAAATGGTAAGCACCTGGGCAAAGGCAACTGGGCTATTAGCTAGGCTGTCCCCATTGCACCAAGAGTTTTCTCCCTCCTCTCACTTCTGCCCTCTTTGTCAAGTTTGCTCTTAGAACCCAGTCTCTACCCACAACCACCTGAGGCCTGGTAGAGGGAGCACACCTTGTAGCCTGAAGTAGACCTCAGGCTATCTGTGGATGCTCTCTGGATTCCAAGGGGGCAGGGAGGGAACACACACACACACACACACACACACACACACACACAGAGAGAGAGAGAGAGAGAGAGAGAGAGAGAGAGAGATACAGAGAGAGAGAGAGATACAGAGAGAGAGAGAGAGAGAGAGACAGACAGAGACAGAGACACAGAGAGAGACACTGAGGAGTCCATAGAAAGCTCCATGATATACACATCTTTGTTCATGGTATATGCGCACATACACTGTTGACTGAAGCATCTGGTAGACTACCAGCCTGTCTGAGGTAGGTCTGGTGGGCACAGCACCATAATCCAGGTTACCCCAGAGACTAACATAGAACGATCAAACTTTCCAAACCTTCCTGGGCTCCAGAGAATTCACTCCTGGCCCAGTCAATGCAGTGAGACCCATGTCTCAAAATGTTAAGAAAATGTAAGAAAAAGAAAACTGGGGATATAGTTCAGTGGCAGAGGGCTCTCCCAACATGTGTCAAACCCTAGGTTTAATACCCAGTCCCACAATCAAATCAAATGATTACCAGCCTAGATGGCTGCTCAAAGTCATCTTTGCCCCAAAACAGTTTGAAAATTTTTTGACTGCTGTTAGTGAACCCCAGTTCCTTCCATGATAAGGAACATGTTGGGGAGAGAAATGCTCTCTCTCTCTCTCTCTCTCTCTCTCTCTCTCTCTCTCTCTCTCTCTCTTCCTGTGTGTGTGTGCGCGCGCGCGTGCGTGTGTGCCCACGAGCACGTGTGTGTGTGTGTGTGTGTGTGTGTGTGTGTGTGTACACACATCTTCATTCCTCCCTCTCCCTCCCCTCTGAATCTCTCTTTCTCCTTGCAGTAAATTCTAAACAGATGGGCCAGTCATCTCTCCCACTTCTGAAGTTGAGAGGGAATATTAGCCATGGGGGAACCAGAAATCACCCCCTTCCTTAGACTATAGACCATCCCAGCCTTTCCGAACCTCCTTAGCTGGGGTTTCTTGCTTCACTGGATTGATTGAATATTAAAAGATACTTCCTTAGTCTTTTTGTTCTGTTGCTACTATTGACACTTGTGCTTTCCTCCTTACAAGGCCACAGACACAGTGTGTGGGAGGTGGTGGTGGTGGCAGGGCACACTCTCTAGGACACTGCTAACTGAAGGGCCAGACCCAGACTGAAACCTCCTTCTGCTGAGGAAGAAAAGCGAACCCCTGGGCATGACTGGGCATACAAATGGAGTGGTGTGATGCCTGCCTATACCAGCTCTCTGAGGCTGGCTACAGCAGACGCAGAGCTGGCAGCTCTCCGAGCCCTCAAGTGCTGCTTCTGGCTTTGTGCTTTGCGGCAAAGGCTGGGGCTCGTTATTTGAGCTATAGACAGAGGGATTTCTATGTCTCCATGTGATTTTTCCCTTTCTTCGCCAAGGCCCACAATCCCTATGCATAGGCGGGAGTGGGACAAGGCCTGTGACATCCAGGGATGTTTCTAGAAAGAGTAGAAGAGGTTCAGCTGGCTCATGCTGCCTACATTCCTGGGCCTTCAGCCTCATGTCACAGCTGTGGTCACAGATCCGAGCCCTGGGGAGGACTCTGACCTCAGCTGCAGCTTCACCTGGAGCTGGACCTCTGCCTTGGGTGTAACCACCACCTGCAACTGATTTCACAGCGACTTGTCTCTTAGCCATGGACTCCCACCTAATAGCTAGTGTGCCCGGTTATTAGTCCCCTAAGCTATAAGCCTGCACCCCATCCTAGGACTATAGGACAAGACCTAAGGTGGAAGACCAGTGCTTGCTTCCCAACAAGTACCAATCACGAAGGCAATGGTGAACACTGAACACCTTTGGAGACCTCAGTATATGGCAAGCACTGTTCTGGGAGCTTCACTTGTCCCCTATGACACAGGCACTTGGCTGCACTCCCATTTCGCAAGTAAGAAACCTGAGGCACAGAGAGGCTAAATGACTTGTCCAGTGTCATAGTGACGGCAAGTACGGCTCAGTGCACAGTCCACCCACAACACCATGTCCTTATGTCTACCATGACAGCCTCGCAGCACCTTCTGCCCACTATTCCCAATTCTCCCAGACTTGAAAACTAGGTCTCCAAACCGCATGCCCAGACTGGCTGGCTGGCCACCAGAGGTGGGTTTTTTTTTTTTTTGTTTGTTTGTTTTGGTTTGGTTTGGTTTTTTTTGAGATAGGGTTTCTCTGTGTAGCCCTATCTGTTCTGGGACTTGCTCTCTACACTTAGAGAGCCACCTGCCTGCCTCTGACTCATCCTCCGGAGTACTGGAATTAATGGTATGCACCACCATGCCCAGTTGTGTCAGAGGCTCCCCAAACTCTCATTAGCCTGCAGTCCACCCAGCCCTCTGAAGCTGTTTTCGGGTACTTCTGTGTGCTTGCTCCTGGCCCCGTGTCTACCCTGTTAGTACTTTAAAACTGGTAACACTGTAAACTCCTGCTGGAGATGGAGTACAGTGACACACAAGAGAACTAGAACTTTCTACAGACTAAGTTTAACAATTAAAATTAGCTTTACCATTTTCAGCCCACTTATCCAAAATATGATTATTTGCATATGTTATCATTGTAAAGAGGTGTGAGCGTCACCTTCAACTGATTTCACAGCAAACAACCTGAGGCTGAGATTTGTGGCATCTGCCTGTAATCCTAATATAAGGAAGAATAAACTAGGAAGACGGTAAATTTGAGGTCAGTCTGGGCTACATGAGAACCTGCCTTTTTTCCCCCAGTGGTCCTGTATTTGGTGGTATGCAAGTGACTGAAGAACATAGAAATCTTCAGGGGCCCAATATAGAACTTACTAATGAGACATTCTACTCTCTTTACTCCATACTAAACAGTCCAAAGAAGAGTATATATGTTTATTTCCAGCACACATTTTAGAACATCCTACTGAACACACTGTCAGTGAGCACTGAAGTGGACGTGTCTAGAACAACACCATTTCCATCCCTCTAGCACATCCTAATCACATCTTAATTCCAATTTGTTGGAATGGCCTTTGTTGTGTTGTTATTCATGGAACCCAAGACCTTCAACTTTGGTGTCAAGTGTCTGTGGCTACGGTCAGGTTCAAAAGAAACTCGGACAAAAGGCTATCTGTGGTGCCTATTAGCATACCAAAGAGCATGCTCACCTCCAGGCTCACTCAGTACCTGCTGCTCCCCTCTCAGCTCTTCTTACCCCACCCCTACCCTAAACTTCTCCCACTCAAGGACTCCCCCTCCCCCAGCTTCTCAATCCCTATAACCCTGCCATTTTTTTTTTGCCATGACTTCTCCTGGCTCTCTTTTGTCTTCCTCTCTTGGCCCCACTCTGTCTTGGTCTCCTTTGCCCACACTCTCTTTGTCTTTCTCTCCCTCTCCTCCACCACCTCATCTCCTGGCCTGGTCCAGTCTGCCGACCATGTTTTAATCTACTACTTTCTCTCCCTGCTCAGGACTCTTCCAGATCCTCTGTCAGCACTCTTCCTCTTATCTACAGTAAAACCTTAGCCACAACCACACCTTGGAGCAGTCATGTGCTCAGTTTATACAGCTACTCTACTGAACAAGGAATAGTGTGAACCTGAAAGCGTCTGGGGTGCAGAGAACTGAAACAGAACGGAGTGGCTCTGCTGTACTGTGCAATGGTTTTGGAAAAGCTATTCACTTGGGAGCCAAGAGACCTGGGTCTTACTCTGGGGTTCTGATGCTAAGTTACTAAAAAGCTTCAATAAATACTTTTCTGTCTAGATATTACAGTGACATTATCCAATGAAGTGGTTGGCTTCAAAACCCTGCCACCCACCCACTTCGATCTCTGTTCACACCTTTGACACCCAGTTATCAGAGAAGTCAGAATAAGAGGCAATACTTAAGAAGCATCATGAGCACTGAGAAGACTATTTCTCCATTAAATTGTGGTCTCTGGTACCTCTCATGGAGTGATTCCTAGTCAGAGGGAACGCCTTCCTTCCTCATGAACAGTGGGTGCTAGGACTTGACCTCACACTGTCATAAAAAGACACCAAAATCTGCGCAAAGACTCAGGTCACACAGTTCACAGATGAGTTTAGCAGCAACCAGCCTGGAGGTGTACCAGGCCTATCTAGACGAGCTGCTTCTGGATTTCTGTCTTCACCTATGCACATCTGCCTCCATGTTTTGTGCATCCCACAACAAGCAAAGGGTTTGGATATAGGCTTGATGTTTTAGATGTTAGAACACCTGGAAAAAGGGGCCTCTTGAATTTGCTTTAACAAACTACATACACATTTTTAAATTTGTAAATGTTTAATTCCTTTTTCAAATTTTTATTTATTGTGTATGTGTAAGGATGTCCGTGCACCTGTGTGTGTATGTGTGTGTGAAGGTATTTACACATACAGAAGCCAGAGGAGGATGTTGGGTATCCCGTTCTATCACTTCCTGCCTTTTCCCCTTAAGACTGAGTCTTTTACTGAACCTAGAGCTAGGCTGTTGACCAGCAAGCTCCAGCAAGCGTCCTGTGTCCCTCCATCCAATAGTGCTGTGGCTCCAAGCATGCTGGAGGCTTGAGCACAGGTCAGTAAACTTCAGCAGCAGATTCTTTCTGTTTTGATCTAGTCTCTCATATACGCAGCAAGCCCTTTTACCCATTGTGACCTCTCTCCTGCCTCACTCTTGGGAATTCTATATTCTACTGTGACCACTAAGTCCCTACCTCCAAGCCTAGCTCAAAGCCAGTAGCCTAATCAGAGCTCTTTTTACCTTAGGTGAATGGTTTTACTACTTTCTAAGCCAGAGATCTGAAGAGACAACGTTTTAAAGTAATAGTTATAATTCACCTGGAGCAATGGAACCAAAGTAGAAATCTTTTCTGGTTTTCTGTTTTGTTTTAGTTCAGAGACAGATTTTCAATATTGTAGGTCAGGCTGGCTCCTCCTGGAGGATGAGGTCAGGTCAAGCTCATGATCCTCCTGCCTTGACCTTCCAAATGCTAGGACTGCAGGATCATGCTGTCACACCTCAAGCTAGGTATATTGCTTCTAGTTCATGAAATGAAGTCAAATTTCCTCAGTAATTGTAGACATCATTTATACAGGTAGGATGTGCCAGTGTATGTTGCAGGGGGGTAACAACTTTGTTAATGTATATGAAGACACAGACAAATGGGCATTTAAACTGGGCATATTGGTATAAACCTATAATCCCTGCTTTGGGACGGCTGAGAAGGAGGTTTATAGGTTCAATATCAGCCAGCCTGGGGTAAATAGCAAGACCCTACGTCAAAAAAAATAGGCCATTTTACTTGGATGGACATTGGCCCTGAGAATGGTTTCAAGAGTGGTCTGAGCTCCTGGGTCTGTGACAGACTGTGCAGAGAGTAGCATCCCTGTTGTGAACCTCCATGTGTCCTCTATAAGGCCCCACTCATACACCTTATCTAGCTCCACAATGCTAGTGCAGAGGACTTTGAAGACTTTCAGGGCTTGAGCCCTTGTGAAGCATCATCCAGCCTACCCCACCACAGAAAATGCTCGTTCTCTGGCTAGTCTCTGCCATTGACTCGCAGTGTCAATGGAAGGGCACAAAAAAGTCTACTCTGCTCCATGGGAGCATCTCTCTCTCTCTCTCTCTCTCTCTCTCTCTCTCTCTCTCTCTGTCTCTCTCTCTGTCTCTCTCTCCCCCTCTCTCTCTCTGTCTCTCTGTCTCTCTCTGTCTCTCTGTCTCTCTGTCTCTCTGTCTCTCTCTCTGTGTATGTGTGTACATATATACATATATGCCTAGATGCATATATGTGTGCTATCTTGGTGTCTATGCAGGCCAGAAGAGGGAATTAGATCCCCTGGAACTAGAGTTACAAGAAGTTGAGTCACTACGTGGATGCTGAGAAATGAACCCTGGTCCTCTGCAAGAGGTCCACCACTCCCAGTTCCTCAAATGAAGTCTTCCACAAAACTCATAAGAAACATATAATCTCAATAGCATTCAGGACTCTGAGAAGTAAGGACTATTATTATCTCTATTTTACTGATAAGGACTTGATGCCCAGAGAGGGTAAGCCATTTAACCAAAGCCACACAGTAAGTGACAGAGCTAGTTTTTTGTTTTTTGTTTTTTTTTAATTCCAAGCTCTGTGATAACAAAGTTACACCCCTTCCCGACCCAGACCCCAGGGCAACTGTGAATAATAACAGGATCTGGTAGTACTGTGCAGTCCCTGATCTGTGTCCTTCTGTCTATTAACTCATGTAAGACTCACTGTAACCCTAGGAGATAGCATTCTTATCTTCCTTGTATAGAAGAAAACTCACCCAAAGCTACAAAGTTGCTAAGGGGCAGAACAGGAATATGCAGTTGGCTGTCTGCCTTGGGAACCTTTATCTATTCCCTGGCTGCATTTTAGGCCATTTTGGGTCGAGGCCTGTTGCCCCAGTGACAGTTTAAAGGACACATAGTCTCAGAGCTGACTGTCCCTTTACAGGCAGCAGGGAAGCCACCCCAAGGCCCTCACAGACTGAAACCAGCATGTCTTCCTCCCCAAGGAGTGCGGATCTACTGAACCCACCTTTTAAGAAAGGCTTTTTAAAAGCCCAGTCAAGCAGAAGCAAACTGGGCCTGACAGAGGCAAGGTGGAGGAGTGCAAAGAATGACCTTCCTGTCTTCAGAAAACCTGAGTTGGCTTTGGAAACACACATCGTGACCTTGGGCAACTCACAAAGTTTTCTCCATGTCAGTGTCCCACGGCTAAAGGCTGTTGGGAGAAGTAAATGAAATGGCTATATAGAAAAGTGAATTATATACTCTAAAGTGCTCTTCAAGGCTCGTTTTAATTGTTTCTTGTTCTATAGGGCTAAGTTCTTCTGCCCAGCCTGGGCAGAAGCGGTGTCTAGGAAAAGGCTTTAGAAATGCTAATGCTATGGGTGAGTGACAGGCCTGGACAATGGAGGAGGGCTCTGTGAATGGGGCAGCCCAGGCCTGGGAGCTGGGCTCCCCACGTGGGAGCTGAATGGGGGAGGGTGCGGGCTGGAAGACACTCCAGACCTGGTGGACTAGAAGGGGTTAGAGCTGTCAGCAATGGCAAAAGAGGACTACCTGCTTGGCAGTGGTTGGGGTGGGGCTCCCAAGAGGGAGAGGGATGTTAGGAGAAGGAGCCCTGGGCTTGGAGCCAGAGTGTACAGACTAGCTGACCTGGAGGTTCAGAGGAAAGCGATGGGAGAGCTGCGAGAGAAGCCCTGGGAACCCGGCTGACTGGGGTGGAAAAAGACCAGGAGTTCCGAGATGGGCAACTCTGGGCCCAAGCCTCTGCTGTGAGTGGAGATAGGAAAGGCAAGATAGTGGCTAGTTTCTAGATGCAGCTGGGCCTGAAAGAGTGAGCTGACCTGGGAATCGGCCACCCAGTGCCAGGACGCAGTGCAGGCAGTGTGTGTGTGTGCTTGTGTGTGGGAGGGGGCAAGAAACGGGGTGGCTTCAGCTCTGTCTTCTTCCCCCTATTCAGCCCATCTCTCCCCTTCCTCTTCCCTGGGCTTTCTCCCTTGCTTTCCCCTCCCCCTTCACCATGAAGGCTGTTTTTGTTCCTCCTCAGGGCCTAGCCCCCCCGAGGTGTGCAAACAGGAAGGACCTCTCCCGGGCAGTGAGTAAGGAGGGAAAAATGAGGTGTTGAAAAGATGACAAGTCGCCCTGTCAGAGCTCACCTTGGCAGGGAGCAGGCGGCAGAGGCCGGCGGGTGGTGGGGGGAGGTCTGCCCTGGAAGACAGCCTACATGTGCCCAGAGCCAGGCAAGCAGATCGGCAACAAGCAGGCACTGTGTATGCGTTTGTTTGGTTTAGAATAGTCCACCCCTCCTATTCCCACCATCAAAGATCCCTTCCCTTCCTTCCCAGTGGGAAGAGTAAGGCCCAGGGGCCAGAGGCTTCGTGTGAGATGGAAGGGGAGGGGATTGATGGGAAGGGGCTGGGCAGGAGGCCCACCTCCCTCCTCTAAACCTGCTAGCCCACAGCCTCCTGCCTATCCTGCATCAAAGACACCACAAACTCATCATGAACTGAATTCATCAAGGCCTCTCTCCACAGCCTTGCATGCTGTCCCTCCTGTGGGCTTCCCATTTGGTAAATGACCTCATCATCTAGTCACCCAATCCAAAAATGCTGGGAGTCATCCAAGGTTGCCTCCCATCCCTGTTGGTTTCCACTCCTAGCCTGGTCAGTTTGCTTTCAAATCTGTCTCATTTCTCCCTTTTCATAGCCAGTGTCCTATTGTAACTTACTTACTTATTCCCCCTTTCCTTCCTTCCTTCTTCCTTTCATCCTTCTTTCCTTCCTTTCTCCATCCTTCCTTCCTCCTTCCTTCCTTCCTTTCTCTATCCTTCCTTCCTCCTTCCTTCCTTCCATCTTCCCACTCATTTAACCTGCCACATCCATCCAACCCGCTCACAGTCTCACTGGAGGAGCTAGCACATACTAGCCTCAAGCAGTGACTTGCTTTAGATTTGTGTTGTTTAATGTTTGAAGATAGACAGAATTGCAGTGTGGACAGCTTTGAACCCATGGACATCCTCTTGCCTCCTATGGCTTCTCAAATACTGGAAACATCGGCATGTGCTACAGCGGACAGCTTTCCCAGTGACTCTGCAGCCAGCCTGCTAGGGTTTGGATTTTCATTCTACCCATTGTGGCCCTGTGGGACCTTGGGCTGTTATTCACTTAATCTTCCAATGCCTCAGTTTTCTCCTGTGGAGAATGGGAACACCTTGAGCTCCAAACTCAGGATTGAATATGTTGATGTTTAAAGTGAGAGGTGCCCAGTGTTCCATTAGTATTGTTATTTAAAATATAGAGTATGACAAGGCAGGACAATAAGCTGCCTTATTGATGCCCAGAGATAGGCCTGCCTGGGAGACAGGCTTGTAGCTGGAGACTGGCGGCCGGTGCTTAGAATCATCGAGTCAAAAAGGTAGCAAGACCAGTCATGATTAAAGGTGCATTGTCCCTAGGATTCATGCCTGGCTCTGTTGCTTCCTACTGAGTGACTTTACGCAAGGCATTTCCCTTCTAACTCAGTTTCCTATGAAAACTTTTCTCTCTTTTCCTCAGTTTCCTTAACACATTTGGGACATTTGTTATGTGTCAGGCATGTGTTAAAGTTCATTGGAACTGCTTCCTAAAAGCAGAGTTATTTTTATCTAATTCATTTCACAGGTGAGGAAGTGAAGGCACAGAGAGGTTGAGATGTCTGCCAAAGGTCACAGAGCAAGGGAAATGAGAAATGGAGCTGAGACTCCACCTCACCTTTCTTGCAGAACCACTTCCTAGGGGAGCTGCTGTGAAGACTGGCAAGGTATGATATCCACACAAGTGCTTGGCAGTCTGCCAGCCCACCCAGGGGCGACCATCTCTTGGCTCTGGGCTCCAGGCACTGAGCAGGCCTTGAGGCAGTACCAGAAGACAGGCCAGAATTCTCTTGGTCAGAAGCAAGCTCAAACCTGGGCTAGTGGCCAAGGGAACTCAAACCCCGAGACTGCTTAAGACCAGAGACTAAGTCACTTCAGGATTCCTCAGAGCTTCAAAAGGGAAGTACTCAATAAATACAGGAAGGAAGCAGTGTTATGGAGGGTCTCCTATGGCTGTCAGTGCTCCAGGTTCCCAAGCCCTCCTCCAGACATTCCAGATGTCATTGTGCCTGTTTTCCTGATGAGGGAGTTGAGGCTCAGCACATAGATGTAAGCATGCACATAGCTGGGAGAAAAAGAAACAAAACCAAAACAAGTCCTCACCAGCTTAAAAGCCTGGGGAGATTCAGCATTTCCCCTTGGGAACAGAGACCAGCAGGGACTTCTTTTTTTTTTTTTTGGTTTTTCGAGACAGGGTTTCTCTGTGTAGCTCAGGCTGTCCTGGAACTCACTCTGTAGACCAGGCTGGCCTCCCAGCAGGGACTTCTGACTTACCCCATGCCCAATGAGACCTCAGGCCAGCTACTTTCAGCCTGGAGGCCTTGAGTCTTTCTTCTCTCAGTGCCTGGCTGCAAGTGAGAAACTGATGTGGCAGCCATGTCTAATCAGGCAGGGGCCCCAAGAGACAGAGGCTCCTTCATCTCAGCCTGAGGAGGGGTCAGTCTGGGGCTCTGGGAGGAGCCTGAGGAGACACAGAGCCCATGCAGCCTAGACCGGCCCACATTCCTCAGCTGGCCTGGATGTGGTGAGCATGCTCAATGCTCAACCGGAAGCTAAGCCCTGCACCAAGGAGCCTTAGCTGCCATCTGTGCCTGCAGACTTTGGTGAGTGAGCAAAGGGCCTCAGGCAACAAGTCAGTTCCACAGGGGGGATAATATTTTTTGCTTCATCATCCTCCTTTCCCCCCACCCCCACCTTGTCATACTCTAACCCCCCACCCCCCGAAAGGAACATTGGACTGTTGATGTTTTTTTGCTCCAGATCAGGCTCAGCCATCCTGGATTAGTCTTGCTATATCACCGTGAGGTGTGCGATCTTTCTACATAGTGGGTGCTTGTTTCTTTTCTCCTGAGACTTCGGCTTTTACGGGCCCAGAGGGAAGAACTAGGAGAAAGGCTTAAGTGCTTGCCTATGCATTATGTCAGTGCCATTCACCTCACCCTGTAGGATCCTTGTGTCCTATTTTGTAAATCAGCAAGCCCTGTGCCTTGCTTAGGACTCACAGCTAACCACCATTGAAACTGTTCCGGCTTGTGTCTCAGATGCAAAAGTCTTTCAACTAGGCCACAGCACTGGAAACAAGCTTCTCTGCAAGTCCTTCAAAGAACCGGAAAAACCATTGGTGGCTTTCTCTGCTTCCCTAAGGAGAGTCCTGCCTCGGGAAGGCGAGTCAGTATTCTAACAGCTTTCCATTAAAAAAAACAAACCTTTCTTCCCCCTCCATGTGCTGGTTGAGAAGTATTTAAGAAATGGCTCCCACCCCAAACACAAAGATAATTAAAATGACCTAATCCCACCACTGAGAATCAGCATCAGCTAGCTCAATGGTAGATTTCCTGGTGAACATGCTGTGGACACACACAAGGTCTATTTGACAGCCTGAGATCCTAGTGGCCCTGCTCTAGGCCAGCTCTCACCTTCTAACCTGTACCTTGTATCTTTATGAGACTTGGTCTCCTGGCTTCCATTTCTCCTAGGAAGCCAGCACATGCCAACTCTTGTGATCTTCTAGGATCTTGGCCTTGGCTGACAGTGCTTTCATCTTCCCCTTATCTCCTGACCTTCACTCTATCACATTATTGGAGATCAACTAAGACTGTCTCTCTTCCAAGATGCAGGGGCACAAATGCATACCTGGCCTATGCTATGACTCCAGGTCTTCGTTTGTTCAGTTCTCTTTTACTGAGTGTCATACCCTCCTGCTTCCTTCCTTCTTTTCTCCATTTCTGTCATATATGCATATGATTAAAAGAAATATCAGCCTGGCTTGGGGTGCACACCTTTAATCCCAGTACTCCAGAGGCAGTTGCAGGGGGGAAATCTCTGTGAATTTGATGTCAGCCTGGCCTACATAGTGAGTTCTAGGCCAGGCACAGCCTACTTACTAAGACTCTGTCTCAAAACAAACAGACAGATGAAATAAAACAAATGAACAAACAAACAAACAAAGCCCAAAGCAAATCAAATTGCAAAAAATCCCCCAAAGCATACAGTAGACTAGAGGTGCAGCTCAGTGGTCCAAGGTTTGCTTTCCATGCCTTAGGCCCCCAGCACTGCAGAAGTAGAGGAGCCATTGAGATGCCTCAGCAAGAAAAAAAAAAGAGCCTGCCTTGAAGCCCAACAAGTGGAGTTTGGTCCCCAGGACCCACATGGCAGAAGAGAAAAGAGATTGTCTGACTTCCACCCATGTGCCATGTCACATGCATGCCCACACAGATACACAGATGCACACACACCAGGAAAAATGTAATAAGCTTTCTATAAAGAAGGAAGGATGGGAGGGAAAGGGGGAGAGAAAGGATAGCCAAGCACAGGGTGAAAAGTAAGAACCCTCACTGTTACCCTTGATCTCTGCTTCTAGTTCTTTATCTTTCCAAAGGTCCTCTACAGCCAGCTAAGCACTGATACACGTATACACTGATACACTGATACATCTTTTTGTGAAATATGATCATCTGGTACAGCAGTCTGGAGGATCTACCTGGCACTGGATACAGATTGTCTAATAAAGCTTCTAATGGCTGTGTCATAATTTATTTAACTGGGCCCCCAGTGATGGACATTTAAACACTTGTTCATCTTGCAACTACAAACAAGGCAACAATAAATATCCTTGTACAAACAAACTGTGCTCTCGCTCATGTATGCTACATTCCCACTAATACAATTGCTGGGCCAGTGTGTGCTGATTTGAAATGTTAATACGTCGCACTGAAGTATCTTTCAAACAAATACAACCAATAGACAACAGTGACAGCCCTAAAAGGACCCATCCTGCCTTCCTCCTGTCCTTTCCTTACTTGGCTGGTACCTCCTCACATTTGGTATCTGGGAGCACCGGCCCTCCTTCCCAGCTTTGCGTACCAGACACTTTGCTCCCATGCGTTTGCCTCCATTTTTCCCAGGACATCACTGCCCTGTCTTGAGCCAATCTCCCACTCTAGACTACAAGTTCTCTGAGAAAAGAAGTAAGCTTCAGTCATCTCTTGCAGGCCCTGGTTGAACACACCACAGGCAGACAGCTCAAAGACCTGTTGAAACTGACCATGGTGATGCTTTCTTGTAATCCCAGTGCTCAGGAGGCTGAGGCAGGAGGACTGTAGTGAGTTTGGGTTTAGCCTTGGCCACAGAGTGAGAACCTGTTTCAAATCTCTGGAGGGAAACACCAGCAACACCAAACTCAGTGTGCTGTGCTCCACCCTGTCTGTTAAACAAGCGCATAGGCCAATTCAGCAGGCCTTGCTGGGCTTCCCTGCTCGTTGAAGATTGGCTGCCTGTGTTGGTGTCTTGGGCTCTGCTCTTTTGTGAGCAGATGCTATATCTCCTTGTCCCCAGCTCTTCAGAAGAGTGACCAGGTCTTGTTCCTCCTTTTCCTGTCACCACAAGCAAGGTGTCCTCTTGTCCCTTACTCCCAAGCTGGGTTTACAGCAGCTGGTAGATCTCAGAAAGACTGGCAACACATAGCGCCTGAGACCAGAAAACCTGAAGCAGATCTAGCAGATGTAACTGGAGCTAGCTCAAGCTCTTCCACAGACCTCCAAATGCTCACTGGCTCCTAGCTGCTCTGAGTATAGGGCTGCTGGGGTTAAGACATCCCTGCTGCCCCTCCCCAGCATTCTTCTGCTTTGGCTGCAGAATGTCACTGATTTCTGGGGCCAATCGGCCTTGCCACTCTCCTGGAATTAACAGAAGGGGCCAGGAAGATCACTGTAGAAGGCTTGGGGCCATGGGGTCCAAAGAACCTCTTGTGATGGTGAAGTGTGGAGACAGGAAAAGGGACTAGGGTGGGTGGTACATGCAGAGCTCAGAGTGCCATTCAGCAGCTGCAAATGCTATGGCATTTGGAAAGGTGGCTCACGGGCCCCACACCCAGCTTATTCCATGTAAGGATTGTCCAAAGTTAGGGTGTGTTGGGCAAGTGCTGTGCTATCTGCATGTGAGGCTGAGGTTCAAACCCAGGCCAGAGGAGGGCTTGCTGAAGCTGGGGGGAGCATGAGGCTGAGTATGTTTTTGAGAGTCTGATTGGGTGGGGGTCACATGGCTCCTACTGGGCCCTTGCTGTGCACACTCGCTTACACTCATATACACACACACTCACACACACACGCTCCCCCTCCCACACCCATACTTGTACACCACTTACCTTGGGAGAGGATTCTGTCACCCTTTCAGCAAATGTTGCTGATACTTCTGTTGAGTGCCACATGCCAGGAGCTATTGAAAAGATTCAGACAGGTCTTCACCTCAACAACTTACACAGCTGAAGCATGTGCCTGCTGTGTGAGCTTGTACTCTGAGTTTGATCCCCTGGAACCCAGAGGACATGGAAAGACCTGACACCACAACATTGTCATCCGATCTCCATGTGTTTGGCACACATGCACCCCAACACACATATTATACAACAGTACAACTAAGGGGGATCGGTACATGGGGCTTCTTAAAGGATGAGGAGGATTGGGACAGGTATAAGGACATTTCAAGACACATGGGTGCAAGGGATTTGCAGAGAGGGCTAAAGCGAGCCTTTGAAGAAAGAAAGGGCTTTATGACTGTCCAATCTTGGTGTCAGCTGGGAGTACCACCTCTGGAATGCAGTGTGCTCTCAGGCAAGACATAGTGGTTTGTGCTGCAAGCTTAGTGACCAAAATCTGGGGCTATTATCCCATAGCCAGAGACCATGACATGCGGTAGGTGGGACCTTCAATGAACACACCAAATAACCTCTTAAAAATGACTGTTTTGCCAGGCACGGTGGTGTGTACCTGGAATCCCAGTGCTTGGGGCTGGGGCAGAGGCAGGAGATTCATCACAAGTTTGAGACCCAGTTGGGCTAGTGAGTTCCAGGCCAGTCAGGGTTACCAAAGTGAGAACATGTCTCAAATATTGTCTTTTGCCATCTAGAGGCCCATGAGGCCTATTGTTTTAGAACTATAACTCCAGGTGCCAATAATGAACCTACTGTAATTGACAAGGAACACAGCCATACAAGTGGGCCTAGGGTATCAATAGGTGTGCCATTTGGGGCTTTCTATTACAAATAACAGAAAGCAACTTGACATCAAAAGGTTATATTGGAGGGAGGGGCTGCTTGGAGGAGTCATCAAGGAGGCTGGGGAATCTAAAATGGAGGAACAGGACAGGCAGACACAGATGCTGCCTGCGGTAGTCTAAGGGCTGCCCCACATCACTGTGGCCCCAAGCTGTCACTGCTGCTTGTGTCATTACCATCACTGCAAATGCTTCTGGACTCTGGGTCCTCCCACATCCCCCTCCAGACTTCAAGGCTTGAGGAATGGGTGCAATGGCTTTGGCTGAGGCCCTCCCATGTCAGGCCGAAGCTGTTCAGAGTCCCAGCGGCACAGGTCTTCTAGTCACCACCCAAACTGCAGTACGTTTCTCCAGCCATTAGGGGCCCTCCAGGAGCACTGGCCAGTATCCCTTTTCCTGAACTGACTCATTCATTCTGCCTAAATGGGAAGTGTGGGTCATGGGAATGCCAGGGGAATGGGAAGATGATCAGTACTCAAGGGTGCTCCTAAAATTCTTTTGTGTGGTACCATTCAGGACACAAAAAAGGTGCATGGCAAACCACCAGAACCCACCCGAAGAGCCCTATATCGGCTAAGGCCCAGAAAGAACGCAGAAATGCCGATGGGGAATGACGCTGTGCAGTTGCAGCTACAAGGGCTGTGGCTTCTGTTTGTGCTTCTGCGTGTCAAGTGAGAGAGAGCCTTTGTGTAACTCTCCAATTTGATTTTTTCTTTATGCTGGCTGCCAGCTGGGATTGATAAAAATACAAGGGTACTGTAAGAAAGGGGGTGCATTCTATCAAGTGAAAACTCAATAGCCCCTTCCTTTACATCCCCCACCCCAACTCTCCATCCTTCCATAGGGGTGATCTTGTGCCATAAGTTGGATATGTGGTCATTGAGTTTTCAGACATTTTTCATGTATAGTTTGGATCTAAATTTTATTAGGTTTATTACTTTTACTTTGTGTAATTTGGCTGAATGTATACGTGTGCAGCACATGTGTGCTTGGTTCCTAAGATCCTAAGAGGACACACTGGATCCTCTGAAACTGGAGTTCTGGTTATGTAAGTAAGTACTATGAATCAAACCTGGGCTCTCAACAAGAGCAGCAAGTGCTCTTAGCCTCTGAACCATCTCACTGGCCCCCTAGTTTGGCTTTCAAAGGTTTTACATTAAGCCTCTATATACTGTTCTATGCCATGTTTTTCCTTCTTCCTTACTAACATTATGTCTTGGACATCATTCCCTATCAGCACTTGGTAAAACTTACAACTGATGCATATCTTTAATTCCATACTACCCAACTCTCAAAATTGGGTACAGCTGACTTGCTAGCTACTAGCAAACTGCTCTCTAAAGCTGCTAGATCACATGTAGATCAATTGCTTATGTCATCTCATTCTTCTTCGGAGCTGAAATTAGATATGACCAGGAAGACAAACTCTTGCTTTTTAAAGAGCAGCATATGTTTCTCTGGTGTATTCATTGACCCATCACTGAATCCCAGTGAGGCTGGAGACTAACAATGGCCAGGCTTTCTTAATGGTAAGTCTCCTCCCAAAAACTGTTGGTAGAAATAGAACATTACTGCAGTCACTCAAGACTGCAATATCCACTTAGTGAAGATGTGAAAAAGTCAGGTTATAAAATGATAGCACACATTCCACCAATTATGTCCATTTTAGGAACAAACCCAGTTGCTTGTGGATACACACATACACACACACACACACACACACACACACAAACGTGTACACGTGTCCAGAGATGTAGACAAAGAGTAAACACTGTTTTCTGGTTAGTGCTTACCTCTAGATGAATAAAGATACCGAGGAAGTTAGCCGTGCCTGAGTTTTATGGATCTGAAGCAAGGCAGCAAAGTGAGCTGGTTTGTTTGCCCTGTGTAGGTGAGCACGCTGCTGTTCCGGCAGCATAGTGCTGCCACATTCCTACTTGTGTCAACGAGTTAAGATGTGTAAGCACAGTCAGACCTTTATTTATTTTTTTATTTTATTTTATTTTATTTTTCACCCATTCTGACAGTTTCTATTTTCTCAAAGGTGATTTGAACTTGCTCACCCGTACACTTTGGATTCATTTTGTACCACTGTTTCTCTGTGGGTTTTTTTTCCCACTTTTTCTCTTTAGTCAATCTTTTCTGTACAGCAAGCAATTATACACCTTATTCCTATTAAAGACATTTTTTTTGGTGTTCTGATGAGCATTTCTAGTGCAGACTAGTTTTTCTAGAGGCAAGAACACTGAAACACAATACTTTTGTTGCAAATGCAAGGGATCGATTTAGAGTTACCTGGGATCACGGTTTTCAGACAAAGTCCAAATGATGCCATTGTTCTGTGTCAAAGCAAAAGAAGAACTTTAATAAGCTTTTACACCACTGCAAATACAGGAACATTAACCCATGACATGCAACAAAAGTAATTTTGTCTTTCCGACATATTTAACAGATAACCCTGACGTCAACAGGTAAGAGAGACACAGTCTACAGAACAAGTATGATTTGTTTCAACTTTCAGGTTAGAAAATGTATGTTCTTACTGCAATCTCAAGTAGCATTTAGAAAGTTTACTTTCCCTTTTCTACCTTCTAAACGAGAGGATGATTTTTAAATGTAATTGTACACAATCATTTTCACATGGAAATAATCACAAGGAATCAACAACTTTAGTCTAATTGACTGACTGATTTCATTGCCACTGGTAAATTTTGGACAAGGGCTCCTGTAGTATTGTGGATTTTAGACAGGGAACATACCAGGCTGATTGTTATGAGCCTTGGCTTTTAGAGCGGGGAGGGAACATGCAGCGGCACACTGGGCAGGTGCCAGACTTCTGAAGCCAGATGGACACACATGGCTTGTGGAAAAAGTGGTGGCATGGCAGCTCTGTTGCTACCTCCCCCTTTACATACTCGCTGCAGCAGATAGGACAGCACATTTCCTGGCCCACTGCACCATGATCTTCGGTGACCAAGATCTCAGGAAGCGCATCAATGCTCTCCTTGCTTGCAGGTGGGTTAGCCACTTCGACATCAACGGCAAGAGACTCCAAGTGCGCAAGGGCTGTCTCCATCGCCTGGGCCAGACGCTCTTCCAGGGCCATGTAGGTGAGGAACTGAGGATCCACGTAGGAGATGGCTTCTGCCACTCCCAAGCCATCTGCAAATCCATCAAACAGGCTCCAGTCCACTTCAAGGTCTTCGCTGACGCTGGAGTCATCTTCCAGGTTGTTGTTCCCATCCAGCATGAACATCCCAGGCTGGATCAGCTCATGGGTAGACTCATTATCACCCTCGCTGCTGCTTTCATTCTCATTGTAGCGGAGCCAAGGGATTTCTCCTTCTTCCAGAGAGGCCTGCTCTTCTTCCTGAAGAGATGGATCTTGTACTTCTCCAGGATAGCCACTGCCATTGCTGCCAGCACTGGCGAGGCTCCCAGCTCCAGCTTGCTGAGGCTCTTCCTTCCCTGGCTCCCAGTTTTCTCCACTGGAGGACTGGGGTTGATCCCGGCTTCGGTACTTCCTGCGCAGCGCAGCCATCCATTCTCTCTCGGTGTCAGAATCTTCGTCGTAGTAGCGGTAGTAATCATCACTGTATGCCCAGAAGTCAGAGTCTCCCATGGTTCGCCGCCGTCTTGGCCCTTTATCTGCCTTCGCTTGCTCATTCCTGGCACCCTGCTCTTCAGCATACCTTGGCTCAGATGAGCTGCTGGCAGCCTCACCTCGGCCTCTTCTGGCTAGGCCCTCGGCATGAGCTTCCTCAGCATCGGCAGCATCCCTCCACCTGGAAGTACTGTGTGGTACATCATCATCATCATCAGTATCAAAAAACACTTTTGGTTTCATGCAGTTTGGAGTCGCCACATTCCGGACTTTGGGTCTCACCACCGGTTCCTCAGCACTTTTTGGGGTGTTTTTCCCCACCACCACAAATACTCACAGGAGCCCTGCTAGGACGAGCTGGTAAATTCTGCCTCTCCCTCTCCAAGCTGTTGTTACCTTTTGCTGCTGCCCTGCCTTCAGCAGAAGCAATCTGAGAGGCAGAGGAGCCATTCTGCTTAGAGGGCTCAGCTCTGCGAGCAGAGCATCTCGCAGCAGGGGGTGATTCTACCTTGCCACGCTCCTCTTTCACATCATGGTTAACACTAGAAAAGCGGGAAGACCTTGCCCCCTTCTCGGGATCATCCTTAAACTTGCCAGTTTTCCCTCTCACTGGCAGTCGATCAACAGGCCCAGCCCCTCCTCCTCACTATCACGCGCCACTAAAGTGTCAATGTGTCCATAAGCCAATCCTCTTCGGCTCCCCGAGGCCCTGTACTCTCTTGGAGGATACCTGGAATAATCCTCATTCTCAACAGCCAGGCTGGCTCCCGAGCCCTCGTTGTCATCCCAGCGACGACGTGTGCTGGCAAATGGTGACCGGCTCCTCTTGCTCTGATTGGCAGTTGACCTGTGCATTGGGACTTCGGAGGTTGTCCTTCTCTGGTTGGCAATCCTTTCCTGCTGGCTCATGGATGGCCTGAAACTGACATAAGCATGCCTCCTTCCATAACTCCTGCCTGTACCTGACTGATACCCTCCTGCTGGTTTGGGCCGAACAGACTTGCTAGATCCCTGACCCATGGCTCTGACTCAGAGTTTCCAACAGAGCTGGGCTGCAGGTGGAAAGGCTCTTGCTCCCAGTTCAGAACTACAGAACAAGGAGATCTATTTTTCCTTCAGGAGGCAGGTAACAGACTGATAGGGGCCCTTTAAAATTAGTTTCACTGTCTTCTAAGGCCTGAGGTAGCATTCCAGAGACTGGTGTGGACCTGGAATACATGTTTAATGTTTGCAAAATGATTACAAGTCTGGGTTCACAAGAAAACCAGAATGTGGAGAATAAGACAGAAGTGTATGTAGAGGGGTGGGGGTGAGGCACGAGGTGACTGAATACTTAGAAGGAAGGTTTGCTATGGAATTATGGGAACAGTAAAGCCAGCTGTGAGGGTTTTTTTGTTAGGGGAGTGGTCAATTTTCTGAGAATTTCATATATTGGGGAATAATACAATTTAGGATGGAACTGAAAATATAGTTCACTGTGTATGTGTGAGTGCCAGTGTCTGTCAGGAGAGATACAGGTGAATAGGGGACCAGCAATCCTGCAATGCAGGGATTTCTGTAGGGGAGGGTGCATGTGCGCGTAAAAAGTCACAGGAATGGGCGGGGTGGCTTTAGAGAGGAAGGCTGTAAGAAAGAGAAGGGTCACTGTTCCCATTAAATGTGGCAGCTAGAACTATAGAGGGAAGCCTTGCATTTATGTGCGTTATCACGGTCAGGGAAGTGCAAGGGTATCCGTAGGGAGACGAGGAAGGTGTCTAAGAGCCAATACAGACGGGAGCCAACAATAGACAGAAGAAAGCACAGAGGATGCATGTGATGCTGGAACACAGAGGCCAGCAACCAAAGAATGTTGGTATGTGTTAATATAGCAAGCAGGAAAGGGGGTAGTGTCCCAGAGGATTTCTGTGTGAAGGTGCAGTAAGGAAGAGAAAGGGACATTTGAGAAGGGTGCGTAACCAGCTTCCTGTGTGTACACATATACATGGCAAGCAATAAAAAGATGATGTCTTTACATGTGCGTATGTAGCTAGCAGACACAGACAAGGGAAGCCATTTCTGAGACAGGGAGGGAGGGGGAGAAAAGGAGAAAGAGGACAGGGAGGGGGGAGAGAGAGGAGGGAGACGGAAGGGGGAGAGAGAGGAGGGAGACGGAAGAGGGAGAGAGGGAGGGAGGGAGAGAGGAAGGGAGATGGGAGAGGAGAGAGAGGGGGAGACAGGGAGGGGGAGAGAGGGAGGAGGAGACAGGGAGGGGGAGGAAGGGGAGGGGAGAGGAAGGGGGAGAGAGGGAGGAGTCATTCAAAGGAGTGGGTCAGAGCAGGAGGATGGGGAAGATTCTAGAGGTATGCGAGTCAGAGCAGGAGGAGGGGTAGAGGTATGCGGGTCAGAGCAGGAGGAGAGAGAAGATTCTAGAGGTAAGAGGTAGGTTGGGGGGGAGAGAAGGAACTAGAAGGTGTGTGAGAGGGTGTGTGCTTGCCTGTTGGCGCATGCGCAGAGGCGGAGCTCATTGGAACCTTGAGGATGCAGGGACAGGGACCAGACTGCAAAGGAGGTTTCTGTGTGTGTGTGTGTGTGTGTGTGTGTGTGTGTGTGTGCGCGCGCGCGCGTGTGCGCGCGTGCCCGTGTAAATGCGTATGCGCACGCGCGTGCGTGCAACACAGAGGAGGGGGTGCAATGTCATAATAAGAGACAGGAATACGTTATCAGCTCAAAGGGCAAACGCAAATCAATGTGGCAGGGCAAAAGAAAGAAAAGGGCATGTAGGAACCCTGGTTTACCCTTAGAATATTGTTTATCTTCTAATAATTCTTTCCCTGGGCACGTATCTGTACCTAAAGATCTTGGCCATGTGTCATTCGACAAAACAGCAGATAAATGAGAAGAAAGGCCATAGAGTGCTCTGCAAAGAGGCCAAGAGCACTGCAAGGAGAGACAGGTAGGAGTGGCAGAGGGCCGCGACCACCAGTTCTCTCTCAAATAGCCATGAAGGCCATTCAGCCTGGGGCCCACGCGGCAGGGGCTGGGCAGCCAGGGATGCGGTCCCCAAAGAGGCCATAGGCCTCGGCGTGTGGTCAAGTCCCCTCCGCCCCACCCCGCTCCCGAGACGAACCCGCAAAGGGGTCACTGGGATTCTGCCCGTGCCCACCCAGCAGCATTCGCCCACCAGCCCGGGCTACTGCCACAGGCCGCCTCATAACTCACCTTCCTGGCCAGTAGCGCGCTTGGAGCTGCAGAGCTGTTGGACGGACCTCCGGACGCCACCACCACTGCTGCTGCTACGGGTCTCGGCTCCTCCCCCGCTAAAGAGCACTAGGGCAGGCGGGGACTGCAGCGGCGGAAGTGGTTTGTGACGTCAGCGCGCGTCCGCCCCCTTGATGTGGCGGGGGCGGCTGCTGCCCTCTGTGAATTGGGGTGGGCTCAAAAGCGTCATTTCGTTCGAAACGCTGTGATTTTTTCAGGGGAACAACAACAACAACAACAAAGGCAGCGAGAACTATAACTGCATTAACAAATCTTAAACATTTGCCACCTTCCCTTCCGTGTTTTTTTTTTTTTAATAAAATGAAATCTGAAGATTCTGATTAATTCTAACGTGAGAGTTAATCACCTTACTATATCACATCCTATGTTACATGCTATGGTTTGTCTGGGGATATAAAATCTGAAGCGGTATTCAGGGTTGCAGTAGTACGTCACATTTTAAAAACCTGGTGTTTGAGGCAACAGAAGGTGTTTACAGTGAAATCTGGTGCTGTTCCTCACAAAACCAGGCTTGTCTATGCAAGAGATGATCATTCATTACATGCAGCACAGGTTCACATGTTGTGAATTGCACCACATTTTTAAAATGTCACAGATCAGGTCGTGATGGCGCAGGCCTTTAATCCCAGCACTAGGGAGGCAGAGGTAGAATAACGTCTTGAATTCGAGGCCAGCCTGGTTTAAAGAGTGAGTTCCAGGACAGCCAGGGTTTACACAGAGAAATCCTGTCTTGAAAAAAATCAATCAATCAATAAAACAAACAAACAAACAAAAAAACAAAAAAGGTCACAGGTAAGCTTTTTTTGAACTCCTTAAATTGCCCTGATACGTAGAACACTCAATGTAGAGTTCCTGCCTTCTCAGCAGTAGCAACGATTTGCTCTTACAGGAAATACAGCGTGTAGTAGAACAAAAATGCTCAAAGGTGACAATAAAAATAGTATGGGTAATTTTTCTTACAAGAATACTGTGGGAACATAAGGGGGAAAATATCCAAAAAGGGGCAAGAAACAAGGAGAGGGTGGGCAAGAACAAAGGGTATAGAAACAAACCGAACAGGAGCCAATCCACAAGTGGCAGTGTGTACTATGGACTAGTATCTATAGAAAACCAAATTCAGCCTACACTCTGGCTCATGTCTTTGATCCCAGCCCTGCAGAGGCAGAGGCAGGAGGACTTCTGGGGTTTGTTGTTGTTGTTGATTTGTATTTTGTATTGTTTTGTTTGTTTTTGTGGCCAGCCTGGTCTACATAGAGACTTCCTGGATAACCAGGGTTACAAAGAGGGAGACTCTATCTCAAGGAAAAAGAAGATTTTTTTTTCCTTTTTTGGAGTGGAGGGGGTGGAGTAGGGTGTCGGGAAGGTTTGCTGAAGTTATTGTGAGACAAGTTCTCAGTATGAAGTTCAGGCTCACCCTGAACTTTCTTGGTTGCAGAAGGTAACACATTAAAATTAGCAATACTAATCTACAAATAAACAAGTCAAAAGTAAAAAAATGTTGAAGAGAAGACAATAGTCATTTCAGTAACCAAAAGAGGTAGAATAATCATTAAATATATGTGTCAAACAATGGCATTTCAAAAACTATGAAGCCATCAGGAAGTGGACTCTTCCTGATGTAGTAGGAGTCTTTATCCCACACTTTTTGTACTATGGATATATCAAATGGACTTCTAAATAGGTAAGACACAGGAGAACTGAACAACACAGTTCATAAACTGGATCTAATATATATGCATTTTTCTACTCAAGAGGGTTCAGTTTGTATAAAAATACTCATTTCGAACAGGGAAACATATAGTATAAAATACCTACTGGAATTCATCTGTCACACAGAGCAACTGTTGCTTTTGTTCAAGCTTCAGAGCCTCTGCTTCTGAAACAAGAGAATTAATTACAGCTGAAGTTTTGACTCTCTCCAATTCATCTTATGTCTTCCCTTAAATAAGTAGCGTTTGGAAGCTTGTATTTTCCTGTGCACGCTATACAGTAAAGTTCATTTTGTTTTAAATTAGGAATACCAAATCTTAAAATTTCATGAAATATTATCTTTGGAAATTTGGCAATATTGATACACACAGTTCTGAGTTATTGAATGATATTGTGTCAAATATCTAACATGGTATGACTAGAATATGCTATGGTAAGGAATTCCTTTGCACAAATTATGCAATTTATGTATCTCTTTCCTTACTAATAGATTTGGATCATTTCTGTCTAGTGAGATTATGGGAATTCAATGAACATCTCCCTATAGCTTCTTGTGTCCTTCTCCAGGGTACTTTTCAACTTGACCTATGGTGTTTTGAAAGTTTACTCTTCTTGGCCCTTCTGGAAGATGAGTCTGATTTCCTCCAGTGGGCTACCCTTGGGGAAAACTGCTTCTGCCTCTAATAGATGCCTGTTTATTCTGGTAAGCTGGTCCCAGTGTTCAACATTTTAACCTATGCTCTGATGGGGAAAGGGATTGGAAAAATTGCTCTGCTCTGTGTACACACATTTAAGTGGGATTTCTTGGGAAAAAAATAGAAATGTAGTAGCTATCCCGGTATGGTGGTGCAGGCCTTTAATCCCAGCACTCAGGAGACAGGCAGCTAGGTCTTTATGAGCTCCAGTGTAGCCAGGGCTACATAGAGATCCTGTCTCAAAACAAAGAATCCAAAACAAGCAAAAAAAAAAAATGTAGCAGTAATTTACTGATGGATAACAAATTGTCCCAAACACACAGCGCTTAAAACAACAAACATTTATTATGTCAGTGTTTGTGAACAGAGAATCCAGACATGGTTTAGTCATGGTGCATCAGGCTTGAGTCTATGAAGATGTATTCAAACACACTCATCTGTGGTTGTGGTCTCATTTGAAGGTTCAGCTGTGGTGGGGGTTCCACATGACAACATGTATGTTGTCAGGCTTCAGAAAGTCTATGTCCAAGCTAACCTGTATTGACTGGCACATTGTTACTCTTGTCATATGGATCTGTTCACAGACTTCTTGGTCTCATCACAATGTGGCAGCTGGTGTGGTGGTGGTGGTGGTGGTGGTGGTGAGGGTGTGTGGGGGGGGGGAGGAGAAAGCACAAAGATAGGACCAGTCTCTTTTTATAACTTATTCTCTAGAGTGACATCTCATCATTTTTGCTCTCTCCCATTTAATAAAAAGCAGCCACAGAATCTGTCCCTTTCATGTATCAATCTGTAGCCACACTTGTTCATAGTTTTCCACCATTATCTGCTACTGTTCATGAAATCAATAGTGATATTTCTTTCATTCCTGATACATGGGATTTTGTTTCTCTTTGGGGAGGCTTAGTAGTCTAGTAGGTATTTCCAAGGACTGGCTTTGGGCTTGTTTTCTTTCCTGTTTGTATGTATTCAATCTCATTGATTCATGTTCTACTTCTTATTATATATTTTCTTCTGCTTACTTTGGATTTAAATTGTTACTTTTCTAGTTTCCTACAGTATGGACCTAGATGACTGACTTTAGGTCTTTTTTACATTCTAATATGTGTATTCAATACTACAAATTTCCCTCTAAGCACTGTTTTTGCTGCAACCTATATGTTTCATTTTTCCTAAGATACTTTTTGCAGTGCTGAGGATTGAACCCTTGCCTCCTGGAAAAATTCTCTGCCATTGAACCACACATCCCCACCCCAGCCTCAATCTTTTTTTATGTTGAAACTTCTCCTTTGACCCATATGTTATTTAGAAGTTTATTGTTTAATCTCCAAATATTTTGGGGATTTTCCAGCTATCGTTCTGTTATTGATTGCTAATTTAATTTCACTGTGGTCTGAGAGCATACTTTGTATGATGTCTATTCTTTTAAATTTGTTACGGCATGTTTTATGGCCCAAGATGTGGTCTATCTTGGTGAATGTTCCACATGAGTTTGGAAAGAATGTGTATTCTGTTTTGTTGGATGGAGTAGTCTATAAATGTCAATTAGATACAGTTGATTGATGGTGCTATTCAGGTCAACATATTCTTACTGATTTTCTGGATGGATCTGTCAATTATTGATAGAAAGGCATAAACTATAATAGTGGATTCATCTAGTTTTCCTCATCCTATAACTTTCTGCCTCATGTATTTTGAACAAATATATATTATGTGTGGTTAGGCAAATATATATTATGGAATTTTATCTTCCAGAAGACTGGATTCTTTTTATCATTAATCCCCAATTTATCCCCAATAATTTTATTTGTTCTGAAGTTTGCTATGCCTTAAATTAACAAAGCTACACTGGCTGCCTTTTGATGGGTATTAGCATGGTTATATCTTTCTCCAACCATTTGCTTTTTAAAATATTTATTTTTATTATTTTTAAGTGTGTGTGTGTGTGTGTGAGTGTGTGTGTGTGTGTGTGTGTGAGTGTGTGTGTGTGTGTGTGTGTGTGTGTGTGTGTGTTGGTATTTTCACATGAGTGCAAGTGCCTTCAGTGGCCAGACTAATTGGATTCCCCAGAGCAAGAGTAACAGGCAGTTGTAAGTCATCTGACAAAGTGGCTGGGAATTGAATTCCAGTCCTCTGGAAGAGCACTGAGCCATCTCTCCAACTCCCTTCATCTATCCTGCATGTTTCTCTTTAAAATAGAAATCATTTTGGCAATGTGTTGGTGGGTCTTGTTATTGTTTTTTCCTAGTTGGTTGGTTGGTTGGTTGGTTTTACAAGGCTGAGGATCAAATTAGGCCTTTGCATACGCTAGGCAGGTACTCTATCACAGGGCTACATCCTCAGTCATGGGTCTTGTGATTTAGCCAACTCTAATAGTGTCTATTAATCAGTACATTTAGGCCACATTCAATGATTATTGATGTACTGTAGTTATCCCCATATCTACCATATTTGTGATCATTTCTTATTCATTGCTATTGAAATTTGCCTCTTTTGAGGGGAAAGCAAATTTTTTTGTTTTGTTTTGATGGTTGCACTGTATAGCTCAGTCTAGCTTTGAACTTGTCGTCCTTCTGCTTCAGCTCTCTGAGTGCTAGGATTACAAGTGAGTTCTATGCCACTAGATTTTTTTCCTTTGCTCCCTTCAGACATTTTTGTTTGGCTTTGGACTCCAACTCTTTGCCTGTCTTCTCTGATTTCAAACTTCATACAATTTCATTTGTTCCCTCTCCTAGCATATTAATTGTACTTCAGCTTGCAATCAACATTTACTTACATTCACTCAAGCCCACTTTCTTTTTTTTGTTTGTTTGGTTTTTTGAGACAGGGTTTCTCTGTGTTAGCCCTGGCTGTCCTGGAACTCACTCTGTAGACCAGGCTGGCCTCGAACTCAGAAATCCACCTACCTCTGCCTCCAAGTGCTGGGATTAAAGACGTGTGCCACCACTGCCGGTTCAAGCCCACTTTCTAATCAAAATGGATGTAGCACTGCATGAACAAGCAGAGTATTTCCTCTCCCTCCCCCTGTGCCTTAGAATGATCCTATCGTCTATTTCTTTATCATTCAATATTGTTACTAGTATTTTTGATGAGCAGCCACTTCTTCTATCAGTTATGAGTAAGAAGAAGCTGCTACAGACAGGACAGAAACTGGCAGAGCCTTTGCAGCCAGCAAGTTTGCAATATGTACAAATGAGTTGGATTGTGTGCCCTCAAGATTCATATTTTAGAAATTGATCCTCAAAATCAGGTCTTCTGTAAGAGCAACAAGTGGTCTTAACTACTGAGCCATCTCTCTAGTCCCTCATCAGAATAGATGGAGAAAAGTGTCTATACTGAACAGGTATAATTTTTTTTGTCATTGTTTCCGAAACAATCCAGTATAACATCTATTTACATAGCAATTATAATGTATTAGGTATTATAAATAGATTACAGAAGATTTCATGTTTATAGGAAGAGGTAATTACATGTAAACAACACACAACTTTTATAAGGAATTTGGAGCACCTGCAGATCTTAGTATCTCTAGGATTGAGCATTCTTGCCACTCATCCCTTGCTAGTCTCACTCAATAGCAGCCTTTAGAAGTCAACTGGCAGAGTAATTATTAATTCCCATGGTTGTCCAGTATTTTCTGTGTGGGATGTATCCTAATCTAACCAGCCTCTGACAAACTGACAGACAATTAAGATTTTCAATGTCCCCTCAAACATGAATGAATTTCAGTGTTTTCTTAAGCACTGTGAACACTAAGAGCAATACTTCATAACACATCTTCGTACTTAAAGGCTTTTTAGGTATGATCAAGGATTTTCATTCTGTGGGATGATATCACAGAGTAGGCTATGCTATCAATCAGATTGGATAATGTGTATCTTTTTTTCCTGCTGTGCTAGAGACTGAACTCCTGGCCTTGAGCTTGCCTGGCAAAGGTTCCATTGACCAAGTTATATCTCCAGCCCTTGAACATTCAGACAATTCTGCCAGCTTGTCTTTCTGCAAGACTGGAGCATTCTCGTTTCCTTTTGCCATGTGTGGCCCTGTTTTGTGGCTTGACTGGTCCTATGCATATTCTTCTTCTGGAATTTGAAGCACCAAAAGAAACACCAAAGGTTGAAGAGATGTAGTTGAGTTATGCTTGCCTCAAATCGCTTTGGAAAACCAACTCTGTGTTTTGAAAACACATCCTTGTATGTGTTTGAAAAGCATCCTACCTGAGTTTGCCAGAGTTGAATTGTGTTGCTGGCAACCAAAAGAAATTTAGAAACTCAGAGACAGAGCCTTGAAACTGGTCATAAGCCAAACACCAATCCCGGCTACAAACTCAGCTCTAATCCAGGCCACAGACTTGGTTCTCACCCAAGTTTGAAACTGAGGGCCAATCCTAACCCCACAATTCACTGAGCCCTGTCTGGCATCTCTCTAGTGGGATGCAAGGGGTTTCAGGTGAGCCAGCCAGTTGCTAAATTGCAGTCAAATGTCTCTAGAGAAATTTAAGTCTCTGCGACACCTAAATCCATGGCTTCTGCAGTGGAAGACAATTCTTTATAAAGCAAAGCTGGTATAGCTAAAGTTCGAGGTGGTTGGTGAAGGGGGTGTGGGTTCAGAAAATAACATCAAAAGAAGCTGGTGGAGCGAGATCAGAGGTTAGTTTGTGGAGGCAGAGGATGAGGGCAGGGAGTTCTGAATCAGTTTCCACATAATGGGGCCAGATGTGAGAAAGTCAGGTATCTGGACACAAATGGGATAGATGGACTAGACTGAATTCACTGCTGGGGTCTGGGTGGGTTCTTATGAGACAGGGGACCTGCACTCAAAGAATTTACATGGAGAAGTACAGGCAGTCCAAAGGCCTCCTTTGTCTTTTAGCATCTGGCACTGTGTCTACCTGCCTATTAACCTCAGGAGGCCTAGCCTTTTCCAAGATGCCTCAACTTCCATAGGCCCAAAGCCACCTGCCACCACCCCCATCATCCCCCTCCTCCTCCTTCCTCCTCCTCCCCTCCCCACCCTCCACTCCAGCCTTCTCTTCCTTCCTTTCTCTGGCAGGGCTTCCCATTGCGTGCCTCCTGTTGAGTTTCAGGATTAGAACTTTGATTTTGTGTTGTGTGTGTGTGTGTGTGTGTGTGTTGTGTGTGTGTGGTGTGTGTTTCCCTGAGGGATCGAGTTCTTTCTCTTTTCCCTAGAATTAGTAGGATCTTGCCTATTCTGGTCTCAGTCCCACCTCAAGGAACAATGTAAGGAATTAGACAGGACTTTCTGGGTATGGGGCTGAAGGGGAAAGCCAAGAGTGTAGGGAGAGGATAACATTTGTCAAATACCTATTATCTGTCAGGCAAGTACTTTACTTACAGTCTCATTTACTCCTCACAGGAAGCCAGGTCACTGTCATGTTCAGATGAGGAGCTAAGGCCTAGACATGTTAAATGGTTTGTCTGAAGATACTCAGATAGATGAAGCAGAGCTGGATTTTGGACCTGGAACTGTGCATTCCAAGCCTAGCTACTTCAAGGCCTAAGGTTGGAAGAAGGTGATAGCCTCAGTTCCTGCCTAAAAGGGATGCCTTCCAAGTAAGAAGATCCCTGGTGGAGGCCGAGAACAGCATCCTAGGACCAGCCAAGCACCCAGCCTGAACAGGCAGCAGGCTCTAAGTAGACTGGGGAGGGCTGGAGAGGCCAGGCTGGGCTCACAGAGAAGCAGATTGTTCTCCACTCTGCCCGGAGTGCTTCCATCCACTAATAGTGTTGGGGTAATAGTGGTGGGTTAGGCAGAGTTCAAAGGTCACAACATAGCCATTCACAGGCAAGAATTCTGGGTTGCCCGGAGGCCTCACATTTCCATCTTGGCAATAGGAGATTGTATTAGCTAATGGCCAAGACCCATGCCAGTTGCTGCCAGTGTATGGACGTGTGTGTGTGTGGGTGGGGGGGGGGTGTTGGCCTAAGCAGGGACGAAGCATTGTGGCCTCATCAGTGGGAGAGCTTTGCCCACAGAACATGACTTGGGGTAAGAGTGAGAGAAAATATATGCTTGGAAGGTGGATCAATTGCTGGCACAAAAATAGCTCCATTGGGCTGGCCTGGGATCTGAGCCCTGCCTCTGGCTGCCTCATTCACAAAAGAAGTGTAGAGGAGAATCAAGCTGCAGGGTGGGTTTGTGGGAAACAGGCCTTTGAAAATAGGAACAGCACTCAGGGAGGTGCAAGGAGGCAAGAAAGAGCTGGGAAACACAACACTGTTCATTGCCCTGAGAAGAAGAGGCACAAAAAGGGAGAATGATTTTTGAGCAAAAGACTGAGTTTAGAATTCCATCAAGGCAGGAGGTGCTGGAGCTTCTTCACAAGACTGCTAAGCTAGGTACAGCGGTGATACATGCCTCTAATTCCTGGCAGTCTGGAGATAGAAGCAGAACAGTCATCACATGTTCAAGACCAGTTAGGGCTACATATACAGGGTAATTTCTACGCCAACCAGAGTTAGTAAAACCCCAGAAAAAAAGCGGGCCAATAATCCTGCTTGCTGTGCCACCCTGAACGAGGTTTTTTTTTTTTAGCACCCTCTCTCCACAGTGACAGTCCCATCAGCACAGTAAGTTTGGATCTAAATGCCCTCTAAGAAATCTGGCAGTATTTGTGTTCCAGAATCTTCGATAAAAGTGCTCTGAGTTCCAGCCATTTGAGTTTGATTGTGCCTCAGACACTGACAGTTGTTTTTCTGTACTAATGGACTGTAGGAGTCAGAGTAACCTTGGAGGCGGCACTGAAGGCACCCTGGAAGCCAAGGCACGCAGCTCATTGTTATGGCCTAGAAGCTTGCTTTGAGTGGTACCCATCTTATTTTCCAGCTTTCTCTCTCCCTACCTCTATGGTACCTCCCCACATGGTTTCAAGAGACTGCTTTTCTCTGCCTGGAACATAGCTATCTCCCTCCTGTATCTAGCACCTTCACAGAAGTGACTCAGCAGACTTGTGATGCAGCTCTCTCCGTCTCTGCTGAACAGTTCCTTTTGCTTCTCCTCTCAGTGTCGGCCATTGAACCCAAGGCCTCAGGAATGCTAAACAAGTACTCTACCGCTAAGCCCTCTTTGTATTTTTATTCTGACACAGGGTTTTGCTATGTTCCTGAGGTTGGCCTTGGACTCATTCTGTAGCCCAGATAGACTAGACTTTGAATTTCCGATCCTCTTGCCTCAGTCTCCCTAGCAGCTGTGATTACAGGCCCATGCCACTAAGCCCAGCCTTTCCCTTTTTGATCTTAACTGAAACAACACACCCCCTTCTAAGAGGTCTTCCCTGGCCATTAGTCTAGGTCTAGTCATACTCACCCATTGTGGTGGGTCTATAACACCCATCGAAATGGTAGAAATGCATGTCATGTAAATATCTGTCTCCTTTCCAAATTAGCTATGTGAAGACAGTGGCTTTGTGTACCTTGTTCACAGCTGGTAACCAGCAATCAGGACATTTTCAACCAACAAAGATTTCTTGCAAAGACAATCTCTAGTAGCTGTTTTGTATTGTAGGCCTACTTGGGGGCAGGGTGAGATACAGACAGCATCTCACTTGCTCCTTGGAGAAACAGTCTCCATTTCTGATTTCATAGGTATAGAGACAGAGAGGCAGAGAGGTGACAGGTTTTGTCCTGCCAAGAGATCTTTGTCCCAAACTAGTGTGGAGTCAGGCTTGACAGCAGGTCTGCCTGCTTTGCTTTGCATCATGCCTCCTTTTTTTTTCTTTCTTTTTTTTTTTTTTTGCCTGCCGCCAGCCAGCCAGCCAGCCAGCCACCCTTCAGAGGGAGAGGAGCAGCAGCAGCTGTGGCCTCTCCTCTTGTTTCCATAGCAACCAGTGCTTACCTCCCGCTCATACTGGTTCCTAATTGCCTGATTACGTATCTCCCCCCACCACCACCTCAGCTTCAGAGCTTCTTGAGAGCAGGGTCCATGGCGGGCATTGCTTATCATTGCATGGCTCTGGGCTCAATAAGTATTACTTAAATGAACAAAAATGAATACGTGACCATCCACACATATGGGCTTTTAAAAGCTTTCATCACAAACAAGGCACCTGGTATCCTGTAGTGGCTAAGGGAGGGGGATCTTGAGGATGCAGTGCTCCTAGCTCACCTCTGCTGAGTGGCGTGGGTGGCCACCCCACCCTTTTCTTTCCCCCGTTGCCTAGTGAAGCTCTTTAGAAAACAGGCAAAGGCCTACGTGGCCAGGGCTCTTGGCAGGAGGGGGGATGCTCGAGATGGTGTGCCACCCTCCATATACGCATTTACTGTCTTTTCCTGATAGAAGGAAACCATCTCAAATGGCCAGCTTTTGCTTTGAGGATTATTCGAAGCAACTGGGCTTCCACACAATTCGAATGTTCGGATAGCCATCTTGAAACTTGGTCTCTTCCCCTCTCCATTCCCATGACAACAACAGTAATCTAGCTCTCCACCATCTTCCACCTGAGCAGCTCCAACAGTAACCTCCCTGCCCCACTCCTGTCCATTTCCTTTCCTCCCTCCTCCTCCTTTTGCTGCAGTTTTTTTCCATGGCGCAGACAAAACAATGGTGCCACACAGAAATCCTCCAATGTTATTCCCTGTCAGAGACACAGGGGAGGTAGGTGCAGACATAATTTTTGTGGCATAGAATATAAGGCCCCCGAGGGGGAGCAGGCTGACTCCTCACGCATTCATTTAATCTTTCATGTTGTTTGCCATACATGTTTAACTCTGCACCAGACACTGAGCTCCTGAGCCTCAAGCTCACAAGGATGGGACCGTGATGAGTGGAAGGGACCAAATTGAAGACCTAGCACTACGATCTACACTTGTCAGGGCACCATAGGAGTGTGCAGGACAGTATGCTGGTGTGAATCAGCAGAACATCACAGATGAATAACTGGAGCTAGGCATTCTATGAGAAGTCTTTGATATGGCAGGCATGTGATGAAAATCTGTAATTCCAACGCTTGCAGACCAGGAGGTAGAAGCAGGAGGATCTCAAATCCAAGCTAGCCTGAACTGCATATCCAGATCCCATCTCAAAAAAGGGGTGTGTGTGCAAATATTCTCCAGAAGAAGGCAATCTGTGGTGCTGTGAAATTAAAGTATAGGTCATAAGGACCTCATAGAATAGGGAAGAAGGCCAGAGAACAGGCTGGAAAGAGGGCCAAGGCAGCTGTTGGGGAGGGCTTGGGAAGAGCAGGAATCAGAAGTTCACCAGGATGCTGGTGAAGATGTGAACATGTGTGTTTCCTCTATTCTACGACTCGCTCCAGATTTAAAGTCCAAGGGGAGTGTCTGGTAACTGCCAAAGCTTGACTTCTGGTTAGATTGGGCTGGGGACAAGAAGGCCATGTCCTTTCAGCTTTGTGCTGGGAGGCACACATGGAATTACTGTGTCACCAACTTCGTTCCCAATGAGGCAGAGGCCATTCACTGAAATGAAATGAAACAAAAACCTGAGGAAGGAGCAAGAATGAGAGTGGCCCAGCCATGAACTAGCCAAGCTGCAGTCCCTGCTAGATGGTAGGGGGAAAGGAGGAGGGCATTGCAGTGAGGAGAGCAGATCAGGGCAGAGCTCGGTTGGTTAAGCCTAGGATGCTAGGCTGCACTTCGTGGCTGGAGAGGAAGGACAGAAAGGAAAGTGCTATACATGGACCAGGAATAAAGGGGGTGTGTGTGGAGTGGGGCTGCAGCACTGGAGCTAGGCTGTGGGGAATAGCAGGGATGTTAGAAGTCACAGATGTATCAGTGAGAGCCAGTGAGATGGCTGGGTGGGTTGAAATGGCTGCTCCCCAAGCCTCATGATCTGAGTTTAGATTCCACAGTGGAAGTGGAGAATCTACTCCCATCTTTTGACCTCTACAACTTTGCGGTGGCACACAACTGCTCTCATGAATAAATAGATAAAGAAATGCAATAACTCATTTAAAAAAAAAAAGGACTGAATCAAAGCTGGGCATGGTGGTACATGCATCTAATCCTAGTGCATGAGAGGCTGGAGCCAACCTGCGCTCTACAGCAAATTCCAGTCTTGGTTGCAGGATGGGACCTTGTCTCAAAAACAAAAACAAATCAACAAAACTAGAGTCAGGCCCAGTGGCCTAGGCCTGTAATACCACCTAGACAGGACGCTGGCTGAAGAGGATCACAAGTCCAGAGCCTGCCTGTATAACTTGGTGAAGTACTGACGCAAAACAAGACAATGCAAATACAGGCTGGGGATATAGCTCAGGGTTAGAATGCCTGCCTCGCAGATGAGATCAACAAAAAATGGCTTTCCGGCACTGTTCACAAAGCATGACTCAAGAGCAATTCAGGCCCTAGAATCCTTGGCCATGTGAAGGTGAGTAAGACCTAGGAGGGAAGAGAACTGTTCTCAACACCCACACACTCAATAGCAAGCGTCAGAGGCCTGGGTAGGAGTCGGGAGGGGCACCAACCCTCCAGGAGCCCTCACATAGTCTGCGACTGGAACATCAATCTGAAAAGTCATGTCACAGTTTTCAATATGTATACCTTGGCAAGTTGATCTCCAGGAATTTAATCCTAAAGAAGGGATTTGATAACTATGTGTGTGTGTGTGTGTGTGTGTGTGTGTGTGTGTGTGTATGCAGACAGATCTACAAGGACATAAGCATTATTTGAAAGAGAAAAACCCAAAAATGGCCTCAACATTAGGACTCCAGGGTCTGGCCTGCATGCCGGGCTTGCCCTGCAACAAATAGGGCAGGACAAGAATGGATCTAGGTACCCAGGGGAGAAGGTAACTCTACCTCCTCTCTTTTTCTCTCTCAAGTGTGGAGTTTGTTAATTACACTGCAGCAGGCACATTAATTCCTCAAGATAAGCACACACTTTTCTGGGTCTCTGAGAGTACATCTGCAAAGGTCATAGCTCTTGCTGAAGATTTTATCTGAAGAGAGGAGAGAGCTGTAACAGAGGAGAGTAGGGAGAATTCAGAGGGAGGCAAGTTGTTTTCTGCTTATACAGTTCAACCTGTTCCCTGAAAAGTTACAAAAACAGCCATGAGTGAGCTCCGGGGGAGTTCTGCAGAGGAGGAAGTGGGCCTTTGCTTAATACTTTAAACACTTCTGCTTTGTCTGAATGTTTTAGACTCCAAAGTGCCAGATCACAGAAGTCAAAAGTCACTCCAAACAATGAAGACACTTGCATTTGCAAAAAGGATAGAGACACAATAGGATAAGCTGCCTGACCAGGGAGCCTCCCCAGCAGGGTGTCCAAAGGCAGCCCTGCTGATGTCTTAGAGCAGTCTCTGACTACTGACCTGCATATTACTGATGCAGATAGTTAGCGATAGATAGATAGCTCTGCCTTCTATCTAGCGGGTGGTACCACATCTCTGCTCTATGTTGTGACAACCCGCCATGTCTCCAGACACTACCGGATGTCTCTGAAGGGTCACAGGCACACCTGCTTCGATATGCAGGCGGCTTCATTAATCCTTACCTCATGGCTCTCAACTAACCGCCTTCTGTAGCTCCACTGCTCTGGGAGACAGGAGATGGGCTTCCCTAGCCAATCCTCTGTCATCTGCTAGATCTGTGCCCGTGGGCCTTTGGAACCTCATTTTCCTCAGCTCTAAAATGGAATTGGTAAGATTCATGGTCCAAGGAGAGCTAGATTCTTGTCTTCTACTGATCTTGTCTTGTAATTTTCCCAAAGACTTTAAAAAGTCTTTGTGAAGCCAACATAGCAACCAACTCCCCCGACCCGAGCTCACTTCCTGCCCCGCTGCTACCCTTGCTCCTTTCAACTCCAGTCCATCTTGGGCTGGATACATTGTTCCCTCCCCAAACTCCTGATAGTCTTCTGTCCCTGTTCATAGCAAAGGACCCTGTCACTTTTCAATACCCAGACTACAAGCCTGGTCTGGTATCCTCTACATTCCCAACCCCATAGGCAAGCTCGTTTGTTTTATCTCCTAAGTGACTTTTGGCTTTCAAAAGTATTTCTCTGGGAGACAGATTTCTGTGAGTTCTAGGGCAGCCTGGTTTAAATAATGAGTTCTAGGCCAGCAAGAGCATATAGTGAGATGATGTCTTTAAAAACAAGAACCATCACCTCAACACAATGTTAAGAGGTTCAGCTTGCTAGTGAGCATTGCTAGCTAGCATCAACAAAACTCTGGGCTCCACCCAACACACACAAAAACTGGGTATGTGTTTTTAACTAGGCAACACATTGTTAGCAGGTAATACATTTGAAACTCAGAAAATACATAGCAGGATTTGGTGAGGAATCTCAGTGCAATTCCATCAATTTCCACACCTGCCCCTCCCCCTGCACACATACGATGATGACTGCTATGATTTGAGACTGGCTATCCTTCCGCGCCTTCCTTATGGGAAACAGACATTGTATGTTCTCATTTCTCTTATCCTCCCATGAAACAAACAACAGTGAATACACTGCTGTATACCTTGTTCTTCCCCCCAACAATGTATCTTGTCAATCACTCTGCTCGGTACACAGAAAGCTTTATCAGTCTGTTTTTATACATACTATTCTCCTGGGTACAGCTTGCCTTGCTTATTTTACTGGAGTATTTACCAGCACCAGCTTTAGGTAGTCTTTTGTGATAACGAGCCATATAGAAACATATGCTTTTCATACTTTCATGTGATGCTGGGGATGGAACTCAAGGCCTCATGTATACGAGGCTAGTGTTCTTACTACTGACCACTGACCCGCATCCCTGGCCTGGTCTAAACATATTTTAAGTCTATTTGGTTTTGTCTCTTTTGTGTCTACTCTAAGGCAAGAGTAGACACCATCCTTACTGGACCCAGCAGAATAGCCTCCTAAAATTGCTGTTCAAATCTTCACTTGTCTGAATGCTGTTTTCAGAACACAGCTATAAATCCCAGTTGTGGTAGTACAAACCTGCAATCCCAGCACTCCTTAGGAGGCTAATGCAGGATTGCAAGTTTGAGGCCAGCCTGAGCTACATAGCAGGAACAATTTTATTTAAAAAAAAAAAAATAGCCATCACAGACTGGAGCAATGGCTTAGCCAATAAAAGCTAGGCTCACAACCAAAAAAAAAAAAAAATAATAATAACCATCAAAGCACACCTATGAGCATTGTAGATATGCTGCTGAAACCCCAATCTGGCTCTCCTGTGATTTAGAGTAACCAGAAAACCTATGAAACCATGTGGGGTCCATCTCCCCTTCCTCTCCCTGCTTCCTCCTCTGCTTCCCCCCTTACCATACCACTCTTGCTGACCTTGGGGATCTTCTTTTGCATGTGTTGTTCCTGCCTGCTCAGTTCAGCACATCCATCTTCAGACCTCAGCTTCCTTGTCAGCTCCTCAAGAGCTGTTACTGACCTCCCTCCTGGGCCAAGCTCTGAAGACTACTAGGTTCTCCCAAGTGCACTATGCCTCTCCACCATAACCCTCGACTAAACTACAATTACACACTTCCTGCGGGATGGTTTGATTCATGGGTCACTTCACTCCCCCAGGGAAACTGTGAGGTCCGAGGACAGGGCCATTCCTGTCATTGCTTCCCCACCAAGGCCCTGAATGTAAGGAAAACTGTTACATGAGTCAACCAAAGATGGAGCCGTCTCCAGGCTCCAGCAGAAGACCCATGGCATAGCGGGTGCCCAACAAATACTGTGCTCCTCTTTGTTGCTTTCACTCAGTTGTGCACTCTGGAGCCTGATTGCCTAACATACATATTCAAGTGGGCTTGTTCTGCAATCACCGGGCCTGCAGCTTCTGCCTGGGGCCTCCTACTCCTTCATGTGACTCATTTGAAGGCTGCTCACCCTTCCTGGAATCCCCCTCTTTTGTCTTGGTGTGATGTCCCAGGAGCCTCTACCTTCAACTACTTCCTCTCTGCTTTTTCTTCCTCTGCCCACTCATGAAATCCTGCAACTGGTATCCTCAGGTCTCTCTCAGGTGCCTTGTCTTTCTGCATAAAACTGCTCTCTGGTCTTCTCATCTATGCCCAAAGCTTCAGCCTGCACATATGCACAACCACTGAATCTCATTTCCAGGTTTCTATAACTCACCTTAGGTTCCCTGTTACATGTAATGTAACCAGAATGAATGTAAACAGAACCAGAGAGCAAAACTCCTGTCTGGGTTTGCTTACAATGTCCCGTTTCCCCAAGCTGTGCTTGCCACCCCAGTACTCCTATTGTCAAACACATGAATGGGACCGTCCAAGGTAGAATGGAGGTGGGGGGACAGGTTCCCTCTGCAAATAGACTTTCCTCTCAGCAGGGAAATAGGGCAGGGAAAAAGGTGGGATCTAGGTGCCCCAACCTGTCTTTTCTTGTGCAGGCTCAGATGATCCCTAGCCAGAGTAAGAGGGAAGGTGAGAGTCCAAGCACAATCTGCACCCAGGAGTCAGCAGGCCCAAATCAGCACACTGTCTGCAAGGGTACTTCAAGTCCTTTGTAGAAACCATTAGGCAGCCCCCAGGGGGAAAGTAGCCCCTGCTCATGCAAACATCCATGAGCATGTCATGTTTAGCCTTGTAGCCTCAAAGAGGAAGTGGCTGCCCTGACCTATAGTAGTGTTGCCAGAGACAAAGGGCATGAGGTAGAGACCATCTGGAGGGAGAGAGCAGGCCATCTTGTTCCCAGTGCCAGGCTTTGCCAGCCAAGGCTAGAGTAGAGGAAGACCCATTTGGAGAGGTAGAGGGATTCTGCTGGTGTCCCTGCCACATTGCTTGAGGCATAGCCTCTATGACAGGCCAATCTAAATGAAGGACAAAGCTCTCTCCTGTTTGCTATGAGAAGTGGCATAAAAGAACAGAGTTTTCTAGGTCATAGCTGAGCAGGCCCCAGATCTACCCATCTTAGGATTCTCACGGAGAAAGCAAAGTTCCGTTCAAGGGAGAGAATGTCCTGTACGTGTTCAGCCCCACACTTTGAATCCAGGACCTCAAGCGTACCACTTGACTAGTGACCCCGGGGCTACTTGACCTTCCAGACTTCACAGTGTGTGTTTTCGAGTCCAGAGAGAGCCCACAGGTTTAGAGAAAGATACACAAATAAAAGATGCAGTGTGGAAAGATGGTGGCAAGGGTAGGAAGCTAACGAGAGCAGTGGGGGAAGAATAGGCAGGCTGAGTGTAGGGTCTTCAAGGTGTGGTCAGGGAAGGCCTCCTTACTGAGGGCCCAGTGGAGCCAAATGTAAAAGTGGAGAGGGAGGGGAGAGCAATGCTCTAGGCTACGTGATGAGGATGTCCGAGAGTGGGTATTGCCCATTATATTGTATTTTCTAGGATTGTGGCCGCAAGGCATCATGGGAAGCTGTCCTTTGAATTTTGGCTTGACTACAGGGACAGAAAAAGATACATCTTTTGAAACTAAATCTGGGAAGAGAACTGAAAATCCATGGCAGCCTGGGTCAGGTACTAACAACAGTGATGTTAGTAATAGTAGCAATTAATCTGCCTGAGGCCATATGCCAGATAATATTTGTAATATATTCATAAGGTATGGAAGTCCATCCTCAGAATGAACCTGAGTGTTGGATGCAATTCTTTGAAAAATTATTTATTTATTTATTTATTTATTTATTTATTTATTTATTTATCTCTCTGTGTGTGTGTGTACGCGCGCGCGCACGCACATAAGTCCTGGTACTAATAGGCTTGAATGTCAGATCCCAAGAATTACAGATTGTTGTAAGTCATCTGACACAAGTATTTAGAGTTGAACTCAGGTCCTTTGGAGGAACACTACATGTTCTTAACTGCCGAGCTATCTGGCCAACTGCTAGATGCTATCCTTTTGCCCATTTCATACATGGGAAAATGGAGACTCAGAGTAGTTACAGAACTTGTCTAAGGTCAACAAACAGCAGCTAGACTTTGATCCTTTTAGGAACCGGAGCAGACTGTACTAATGTGGTCAGAACAGTGGACTGGAGACAGGGGGGCACAAGAGACTGTCACTTGGCTTTGCAGCTGTTGTCATAAGAGCTGGTAAGTTCAGATTCAGTTGAAAGCAATGAATAGAGGGGTATGGTGGCACAAGCCTATAACCCAATGCTCAGGAGCTGGAAGGAAGAGGATGGCAGATTTAGGCCAAGCTGGGCTGCATTAGCTTCATCTATTTCAAAATAAAGTCATATGTAGCATGGCACCTAACCTGAGGGGAGGATTTGATTTGATGTCTCTATAGGAAAGGATGAAAGATGGCTGCCATCTCCCCTGGAGTGTGAGCTTCATGAATTCATATCCCATGTTTGGTTGATTTGATGCTCTATCACCAGGGCCTAGCACATAGTAGGTGACTGAAAACAGTAAAACAAATGAACAAATACAAGAAACAATGCTCTTTCTACTGTCATTTACCAAGACTGTCCCTGCTAGGGACATTATGATCTTTTCAAGGCGCCAGAGAATCTGAACTTCTCCCTCTTTAAGAAGGTAAGGCATAAAGTTCAAGGAACACTGCCAAGGTAGAGCTTGGGACTTCTGCTTGGGGCAGTAACGACAGAGACCTTGGAGCTTCTGCCTGGGGCAGTAATGGCAGAGACTCAGAATAGCCATCCTAGTTGGTAATTGATATCTGCTTCCTGTCTCATCTTTCCCCAGGGAAGTAGGGGTTATTCTTCTCTACTCTAGATAACAGAATAGAAGTGTCACACAGTGTCATGATATTAGAATTCACTGTATAAACTCTGAAGCTTGCAGGGCTTTGCCAAGGTGGGCCAGCTGTTTAGTGTGGTCTCTGGCTAGGATGATATCAGAAGTTCTTTCACACTGGTATAGTGGGACACTCTTGTAACCTACAGAACTCGGGAAACTGAGGCAGGAGGATCACAAGTTGCAGGTCAGCCTGGGCTACAGAAGGAAGCCATGGCTAAAACCATCAAAGAAACAGAAGGAAAGAAGACCCTCCCCAATGTGTGCTGTCTGTCATTCCCCAGTTCCCTCCTGTGATCCTCCCCCGGAAAGCTCAGTGTAGGAGGTGGGCTGATTCTTCAGCTTCTCTGAAAGTGAAGACTCCACCCCAGTTCTTCCCTGCTTCCCCTCAGAGTTGGAGGGCTGGGCCGGCAAGGTAGGAAAGTGGAGAAACAGATCCTATCTCCTATGTTTGCCACCTCAGAGAGCAAGACTGGCTTTTCTGTGCAGAGAGGGTCCTGCTATGTAAACTGGGTGTGAGCTATCACATAGGGTGCTTGTGAGGAACAACTAAAACCACTGTGCATGTCTGATGCCAGGGGAGGGCTTCATCCCAGACCAGCCAGGGCCAGAGAGGGGTCAGGATGTTCACTCACATAGCACATTGTCATGCCTTTCTTGCATCCTTCTGTCTATTCTAGCTTTAGCCTGCTAGGGTGAATTATTGTCCCTGTTAGACTAAAAAATCACTTGCCAACCAAAGGCAGGTAGTACCTCTCTCTGTAAGTCACAAGGGCAGACATTCCAAATTGAAAGAATGTGATCCTCAAGTGTGTGGAGAGCCCCTTGACCTCCCAAGATGACACTCCTCTGCCTTTGCGGGTCTGATCTTGGGATGATAGTCACAGTCTTGCAAAGGGCTGGTTCTGCTAATTCACTTCTTCCAATCAAGACTCAATGGTACAATGAGGCTGTCCTCAGAGGCACATTGGATTGTGAGCCTCTCCCTAGTCTCCTCACCCTGAGGCAACAGCAGTAAAGAAGGAAACATGATTGTTGCATCTTGGAAGAAGGAAAGTGAAATACAGTCATAGCATAGGGTTGGGACAAGTGAGATTTGCAGGAATGCAGGATGGTGCCACTCTGAACTATGAGAACTATGTCCTTGAGCATTCTTAGAAACTACTTACTGAACAAACTAAAACACAATTGACTATCTTCTCTATCATCCTGTCTCATCATTTCTTCTTCCATGCATGTAGGGCCCTGACTCACACTGTCAACTGGTTGCTTTATACAGAACTGGTTTCCTTCTGTTGTTACTTGTACAGCTTATTCTTTGCATTATTGGCTCTCCCTAGAGTCTACAAAGCGTCTAAGTATAGACTGATGTTTTATTTCTTCTACTCAGTCCTTGGAGTGCTCTTTCTGAGAGACCACATCATTCTGCTCTGGAAAGTTGGCAGCTGTTATCTCCTGACCATTGCCCTCTTTCTGTTGTATGTTTAGAACTTTGCTTAGCCTGCTAGTTCTCGATGTCAGCCTTCATGCCTCTTGACTCTTCAGAGTTTGTCTCAATGCTATTGTGAACACATTCAATGCTATCGTCTACTTTATTGAGTTTCTCTATGACTGTGCCTAATTTAGAGCTATCCCATTTAGTGAGGTTTCCCCCTCCTTTTATTTTCCTTCTCTTTGGTGGTAGGAATGAAATCAGAGCATTGTGTATGCCCACTTTACCACTCGGCTATATTTCCAGTCTCAGGTTTTATAAAAGATTTTCTTTTCTTATTTCTCTTTCTAGTTTTGAGCAATTACATCACATCCATTTAAGGGATATAATTTTTTTTTTTAAACTCATTTCTCCATATTTCTTACACATGCCTACTTCCAAAGTCTGCTAGCTTATTCTCCAAAACATCATCTGGAGCAAAGTAAGATGGCTTGTCTTAGGTCAAGCAACAGGCAAGCAGCAGAGCCAGTATTTAATTCCATAGAGGTGCCAGGCTCCCAGCATCCTCAGTGACCTCTCGTTTAGAAATAAGATGAGGAGTGATGCTGCTCAAATAGCCCCTGGCTGGCCCTCAGAGGCTAAGCCAGTACTTATGACGTTAGAATACAGGTTTCCCAGAAGTGCCTACCCTAAGGCAGTAAGGAGTTGCCTCATGACCCCTGCATGCTATGGCCCTATGGAGGTGGAGCAAATTGTCACAGGCAAGGCTCTGAGAAGGCCAAAGATCTCCCTTCTGGGGATCTACAGGCTAAGCACAGCCCACCTTCCTCCATAGTTTTCTATAGACTCTTCTCTAACTGGTGAAAGCTTAGGAGGACCTCTCACTTTGCTGAGCCTTGACTTTCTCATCTACACATTTCGATGATACCATCTTGCCTGTAGGGATGTCAGGGACATTCACTAAAACAACTCATGGAAAGATCTGGGCTTCCAGAACTGGGAACAGGAAAATGATAGCCTACAAGATGACTTCTTAAACACTTTTCATACATTTCACCAGACCTTTCTGCTTGAGAAATTTTTATTTGCTGCTCGGCATAGAGATATATAAAATAGGTACCTTTCTGGATCTCAGTTTCCATGTCTGTGAAGTGGGCATGATAAGATATGTCATACAGAGGCATTGTTAAAGTAAAAGCGCACTTAGCCAGACAGTGGAGGCATACATCTTTAATCCCAACACTGAGGAGGCAGAAGCAGACAGATCTTTGTTAGTTCAAGCCCATCCAGGTCTACAGCGTGAGTTCTAGGACAGCCAGGGCTACACAGAGAAACAACCGGAAGGGAGGGAGGGAAAGAGGGAGGGAGGGAGGGAGGAGGGAGGGAGGGAGGGAGGGAGGGAGGGAGGAAGGAAGGAAGGAAGGATGTTTAACATGTAAAAGAGATTTGACTATAGCCTGTTTCTGACCACACGGGTAAAAGATCACTCACCAGAACCTGTCTAGTCAATCAGGCAGAGGGTCATGATCTTGACTTGGACATTCAAAGTTCTTAAAGCAAGTGACCCAATTTCCCCAAGTCACTTGTTTCATACACTTTGTTCGTCACTGTTCCTTCCAGTCTGCACCAAAGAGCCAGAGCTCTAACTTCTGTATACACCTTTTCAGTCTCCACCACCTCTGAAGGAGCCCCACAGAGCCTGGCTGCCTGGGTTGCCTGTCCCACCATATGCCTGAAATCCTCTCCATGTATTCCTGGAGCCCTTTGCCAATGTGATCCTGGCACCTGGTCCCCAAACATGTCACGCCTGGGGGCACTGGAAGGATGAGGTGAAGAGTGAGGTTGCTGCTGGGGTCTCTGGATGACCCCTGTCTAGGCTTGCAGTCTACAAAAAGATCTCTCAGAGTGCTGGTCCAGCAAACAGCTACTACCGAGGCTTGAAGAAAGACTGGGAGAAGCAAGAACTGGCTTTTCCTCTGCAGACACAGCAACCTCCCTTGATTGTGGGAGTTCTTCACAGTTTGGGCTTACCCTGGGAATTCCTAAGAGTGTTGTAACACTTCCAGGTCATGAGCCCAGATTCCCTCTTTATCCTGTAGTCACCCTTTCTAGAGACAAGGAGCTGGGAAGACTAATCACAGTCTTGCCTGGGGTGGAAGCTGGGATCAGTAGGTTCTTCTTACAGTGCCTAGTGAGATTTTTATGTTAATTTAGTGGGAGGGACTTGGTGCTAGTAAGCAGAGACACAGTTGGAGTTCCAAATTCCCACTGTAGTCCCCAGAGAGGGAAGCCCTTGTAGGTAAGGGAGACCTCTTACTACGGAGTCTTAGTTTGGGACATGATAGGAAAGGGCCTCATTCTTGGGATTTCACTCATGAGGCCATGTCACTGTATCACACAGGTGAAGGTGGCACAGCACAAGCCTCCATTGTTGCTGGCTGGGACCTCTCATGGCATGACTTTCTTCTCATACTAGAGAACTCAACCTGAGTGATCCTGAGTTCAGAGAGCAAAGGGTTGGGCTCTGAACATAGGAAACCTGCTTAGAGGAGACCTGGATACCTCAGACCTGGGATTCTGGCTATTGAGCTTCTAGATTTTGTCCCTTAGGTCATGTGACCAAGAACAGATGGGTATGTCTGGCTCTGAACATACAATTTGTATGTCCTTCTGGTCCGGTCTAGACCAAGTCTAGCTCACCTCTGGATCTTATTTTTCCTGTTCCTGTCACCAGGATTCAGAAGCCATTGCCAGAGCATTGGGACAATCCTGCTGAGCTCAATGAGACCGAGATCAGTGTCTTTGCATACATTACTATTCACAAGCCACGCCCTCCCAATGAAGGTTCACGAAGTAGCAGTACTAGGACACTTCCATTCCCCTTTACCTCTTTGCATGTAGTTGGGCAGAGGTCTAGAGAGGGCAAGGACAGCAGCAGAATCCTTCTCCTCAACAGAGGGGCCTATCTGTATTGATGTTGACTGGTGAGAAAAGCCGGAAGAGAACCTGCAAGAGGAGCATGGGATGAGAAGTGGCGGGAAAGACAGGATGGGCTGATGGGTAGCCCATGCTGGAGTCATTAGCCCAGCTATCGTGCTGCTTCCATTGGTGGGGATTAGCACAAACATCCTTCCCCTTGCAGCCCTCCCTGCTGGCCAGCTGTGCAGACTTTGGGTGGTGTGCCCCAGATGTTGGAGGCCCCAGGCTGGAGGCTGTACTTTCTCTCTAGTGACGTTGTGTGCTCTCCCAGCATCCCGAGGGCACGGGCCAGCCTCTGGCTCATCTCTGCTGTCAGGCCTGGTGAAGGACAGTCAGCATGCCTGGCTGATCAAAGGCACTCCCACCCTCTGGCTTCAGGAGTGTTGGGGCTGAAGGGGAGTATAGCGAGCCCAGATGCCATTTTGCCACGCTTTGAAGTCCCACTGCATTCAGAAAAGGGTCTGGCTCTGGAGAGGGACTGCTCAAACACAAACTTAACAACTCTTGACCTGGTGTATGATGAGGCAGGAGAGCCGAATCCTGCCATCTTTGATCAACCCTTTTACCTTGGTGGGCCACAGCCTCCCTGACTAAACCAGGAAGGCATTGAATTTGGCTGAGTAAGGGCCAGGCTGACTCTACCATCTCGCAACTATGATTTCTCTTTCTTCTTTTGGAGACCCATAGCAGGCCCAGGTCAGCAGTAGTCTGGTACTGAAGACAGAGTGACTGCAACTGCTAGGAGTGGGAACAATTCATTCATTTATTTGTCATTCATTCACTCATTCATTCATTCATTCATCTATGTATCCATTGATGAGGTACCACTGGATTCCTTAGCCATGGAAATAGGGCACCCTCACATGCTGCTTTACTGCCTGTGAGACCTACATTTGGAACTGGCCTGCCCTTAGGTTACCGTGGCTCTTCTGTAGAGTTAGGATGACCATGTTGGTTTTGAGCTTTCACTCAGCAGCAGCCATAGTCAGCAGGGGCTTGGCTGAGTCTAACTCCAACCAAATTAAGTAACAAAAGCAACTACAAAAAGCTTTCTCATACTCACAATCTTGTTGGGATGTCTTAAGAGAAAGGGCACACATACACCAAGGCAAGGGAGAATGTCACAGAGCCAAGGTTTAGTAAGCCTGTATACTATGTCTGGGATTGGCTCCCTATCAGTGGATACTTATGTTGGAAATTCTTTCTTTCCTTGTGTGTGTATGTTCTGGGAATAGGACCTGGGGCTTCACACATACTAAGCAAGTATTCTACGGCTGTGCTACACCATAGCCCTAGCAACTTTTCTCAACCTCCTTCTTTCTCCCTTGTCAGTTTTTCTGAGACAGCATCTCTATATGTAGCTCAGGCTGGCCCCAAACTTTGTGATCCTTGCCTGAGTCTCTGAGCACTGGAATTATAGGTATACCTGACTTGGGAATCATTTGTTAAATGCTTTTTTACAGGAGGCTGGCTGTTAGAAGCAAGGAGAGGGAATGTGGGAAAGGGGGGGGCGTAGCGGAGGAGTCCTGGAGGCTTCCAGGCGGAGGGTCCCACATCCAGGAGAAGTCTAGAGTTCCACAGGCTGGAAGCTTTGGCAGGCCCCAATGATACGAGAAAGTCCTTGGTTCCAAAAGGGTTTATTTTCATGGCTGGTGGTGGATGGATCTGGATGTAACCCCCCCCCCACCCCCAACTCAGGGCAGACCTGAGTTAAATAGGGAGGGAGAAGTGGGAAGGGTCTGGAGAGAATGGTTAATTGGCTCTGCCCTCTGACCTTCATTAGTATGTAAATCTCTAGGGCCTGAGGCCTGTAGTCACACCCTCTACCTGTGCACTTTGGGAGGGACTGTAATGGCCTACGTGACTGAACAATGTAGGTCCATGGAGATTAGACTGCTTTTCAGGACCCTGGGTTCTGGGGACATGGCTGAACTCCTGCTGTTTCTCCCTTGGAGTCTCAGGGTTCCAGGCCCATGCCCAGCCAAGAACCAGGATACCCTTACGCAGTCCCACAAGGGAACTCTGTGCATTTCTGGCCTTTTCCTCTGGAAAACACCTCCTTCTTTGCCTCTTCTCCAGCCACTGCAGCCTAGGCCCAAGCTAATCTTACTAGGCCCTTTGACCTCTTGAAATAATCCAACAAAAATGTCCCTGGAGTTTCTGAATTTGCTGGTCTTGAACCAATTTAAAAATAAAAAACTCGATTTTTATTATTTGTGTGTGTGTGTGTGGGGTGTTTGTGTACAAACATACATGCATGTCTGCGGATGTCCAAAGAGAATATTGGATTCCCTGGAGCTGAAGTTACAAACAGTTGAGAGCTACCAGTATGGGTGCTAAGAATTGAAGCTGAACTTGGATCCTCTGGAAGAACAGCAAGCACTCCGAACTGCTGAGTCATCTTCAAATAACTTATTTTCCTTTTGTATGTGTGTCTTTCAGTGTTATAAGAGGAGAGGCCCACACAGCTATCTCTCTCACTGGACTCTATGGCCTTGTGCTTGGCTCTGGCCTACTTCACAGCCCTGTGTTACCTTGGGGTCAAGGATGAAAGCAGGCTGCCCAAACTCTCAGCCATCTGCTGAGGAGTAGTACATCCAAATCTTTGCTTGTCCCAGAAGAATCAGTCAGGGGTGAGCCAATCTGCTTATAGTCCCCAGCGCCAAAGGTCCTTGTCACAGCCTCTAAAGAGCCAGGCTATGCAGAGGGTGGCCAGGCTGGACTTATGAACTGCAATGGAGACTATCTGCTGCTGACCCTCTCACAGTCACATTCCCATAGAGGACCTCTGAATCTCCACAGGGTCTACTGAGTGACTGTATCCTAGAGCAGGCTGCCGCTGTGACTTTAGAAGTATTATGGGACACGTTCAAGGTTTTGCCAGTGACACTGAACAGAGTAAAGACCAGGTGAAGACCAGGCTTATCCAGGACCAAAGTATCCCCTGTATAGCATACACACATTCATATACATGCATGCACACTTATGGATGTGCACATGCCTATGCCTACATGTGTAGAGTACTGATGGGAAATCAGGCCTTGTGGAGGTAAAAAAGAAGACCAAATTTAGGTTAGCAAGTCAGTGGGGCTAGAAGGCAGATCTATAGGTCCTCTGGCTATGTATGGGTCAGTTTTGTGCCTGTCTTGTTTTTCCCTTGGAAGGTCCACAGTAGCTGTTACTAATTGTGGACCTCTCCTTAGTTCTCAAACATTGGATGCAGGGTCTGGCCTCTTGCAGAAGTCCTCAATCTTGGCCCACATCCTTCTCTTTCAATAGCATGAGTGAAGAAACCATTGCACCAGAAAGATTCCATGGAAAGAGGTGGACATGGGCAGGGTAGCTCAGGCTGGAGCAGGGGGTGGGATGGGTGGGTGGGGCGTGCAGCTAGCTCTTCCATCATAGCCCCAGAACCCAGAACTACAAAGACCCTGAGGGTGGTGAGGAAGAAGTGAAATGGAGCAGACTTGCTAAGTAGCCTGCCCTTGGCCCCTCTCATCTGCCTGCCTGGCTAAAAGAGGCGAGGCCCCTAGGAATGATAACAACCATCCCTCCAGTCTGGATGGCCCCTTCACACACCACTAACTGCCTTCCCACCCAGCCTCCTCTTGTTTCCCCCACACAACAAGCACAAGTGGTAGGAAATGATCCCCTTGGCCAGATGGCAGCTCAGAGAGCACAAGGAAACCTGCCTGAGGCTGTACAGCATCACATCGGTGGTGACATTAACCTGAGACCCAGGGTACCACATCACATGATTATGTGCCCCTTAGATTCCCAAGGTGCTTAAAGACTCAAGACTGGGTCTGGATTTCTTTTCCAGCTAGAGGGCAAACTGCTTAGAGTCTCTAGGCTGGAAGGGACTCTAGTGGGAAACGGTTGCAGATGGAGGGAGGGCACCAAGGGAGGATGGAAGTAAAAAGACCAAATCTATGCTTATCCCGAGATGTCTTCATTTTGAAGAATTTTTGTCTAGTTTTTCTTGAAAACAGAACGACCAGCAGACATCCTTTTAGTTGTCCTTCATGTGGGAATGTCTTCCAGTTCAGTCTTGAATAATATTTTCATTGGACAATGAAATCTGGGTTGGCTGCTCTTCTCTTCTGAGACTTATAATAAAGTACTATGGCACTTTCTCATGGCCCCTGTGCTATAACATGCCCCTCCTTTTGTAGTCTTGTGAGGTGAGCTACAACTCCAGTTTTTCCAAGTGTGTCCTGGGAAGAGCCCTACATGCTACTTGAGCTTATGCTTTCCATCACTGTCCTAAAAGAGCAAGGCTGGCTGGCCATACTGAGGCCTCTCTTGGGACTCCAGCATTCTCTGAATCTCAGTTATCTAACTCCCCAAGACTGATCAGCTCCCATTGTAGGAGAAAGAGGCCTCTCAAGGACAGGGCCTGCATCCTGTGCCTTTTGCTCTTTTTACATGGCCTGCCCTAGCCCCTGGCAGCCTACTGAGCCAGAGGTTGCTTGTAACAGCCCAGCCCCAAATCCCTCATTTTCTTCTCATCCAGACCATTGCAAATGACCTCCTTGGTGGGAGGTGGCAACCCGAAAGATCACCATATGTCTCCCACACCAGGATCCCTATGTTGCAGTCTGGTGGCTGGCTTGTCACAGCCCACCTGTGAACTTCAGTGTTCTCTCTGCTGGGAGATCCCTTCTTCTCTACTTGAAACTTCCTCCAGAGGCTAGACTAGCTCTTCACTAATCTGTGCATCAGCATTTGCATCTATAAATTAGGAGTGATGATACTATACCATGAAGTTGACATGAAACATTTTGAACAGTGCTTGCCCATAGCAAATACATTTAGCCTTCTATAGGCAGGTTCTTGTATCTAAGAACACAACCAATCAGATTGAAAGCGTTCAAGGAGAAGGCCATGACCATACTAAATAGCACAGCATCACAACTATTTACAGAGAATTTACATTGTATTAGATATCATAAGTCCTCTAGAGATGATTTAAAGTATATGAGAGGGTGTGTGTACATTATATGCAAATCCTATGCTATTTGCATAAAGGACTTGAGTATCTGTAGGGCTGAGCATTCCCTGAGGACCCAGAACCCAGACCCTAGGACCCCAAGGGACTGACTCTACTCAAGAGGGATTAGCTCATTATTACAGGGATCAGTGACACTATTATACTACACAGGTACCAGAAACTGACTCCCTATGTTCAAATCCCTGTGTCACCTCAATCAAGTCATTTAACCTCTCTGTGCTTCCATGTTCTCATCTTTAAAAGGCAGCTAATCAGAGCCCCCCCCCCAACACCAGGCTGTCACATGGCTCACAGGAAACAGTACGTATACACCCTTGGCATAGAGTGGAGCTGGGAGCTACTGATGCACGTGAGCTAGGAGGAGGATCACTCTGGCTATTGAGAAAGAAGGACAATGACAGCTACTGGGGAGGGCTTGGCTGTAGCTTGTGTTAGGGAGGGACTCCTGTGTCCCTGCGATAGTCCTTGAACCCTACCAGGCAGGCTGGTGACATTTCCACCTCTGTCACCTTTGATGACCTCCTCTCTTGGCTTCAGTTACCCTGCCTCATGCCCAACTTCAAGGCCCCCATTGGGAGGCCTCCTCAAGTTTCAGCACATCAACTAAGCACCTTGTGGGCCACAGGATGTTTTCCCAGACCTGTGTCAGATGCGATTGTTTTCCCTGGCTCTATGGGCCTGGCTGTGAGTCTGCCTGCTCACCCATCCACATGGTAAGAAATGACATAAAATGAACACATTTACAGTTTTGACCAAAACTGGAGATAAAGCCATTCTTCATTAGTTCCCTTCCCTCGAGCAGCTTTAGAACTTATATAAAGAGTGGAGCATGCTGGGCAGTGGTGGCACATGCCTTTAGATTTCTGAGTTCGAGGCCAGCCTGGTCTACAGAGTGAGTTCCAGGATAGCCAGGACTACACAGAGAAACTCTGTCTCAATAAATAATAAATAAATAAATAAATAAATAAATAAATAAATAAGAGTGGAGCAAGACCCAGGACTGTGCTTCTAGATATGTGCTGTGAGTCTCAGTGAACTGAGCTGCAAGAGGTCACTAAAGGTGAAGGCAATTCAGGATTTTGGGGTTCATGCTGCAGCTGCCTGCTGACTCTCTATAGTTCCTGGTGGAAGGTGGAACTGAAAAAGATGGCTTTAGAAAATAAAACTAGTTTTGAGGGAGATAGTTCTGCACTAGAACCCTAGATTGTTGTCTGAGCCCTGGCCTCTGAGGTGACCATGGGGCTCTTTTTCCTCTCAGGCCTCACTGCACTTGTTCATCTATGAGTCGTTTAGCACAGATGAATCTGAGGCACCTGTGTCCCAGATGGGTACATCCTAGTAGCCTTTGTCACTGTCGTCCCAGGGTGGAGCTGGTCCAGGGCCTGCCCTTAAACATGTTGTGAGTAGACTGAAACTACATTGCAATAGAGTGATACAAGTCCAGACAAACAACCGAGCCAGCCCCACAAGCCTCCCACAAGGCCTGTGAGCCTCTCACAAGGCCTGTAAGCCTCCCACAAGGCCTGTGAGCCTCCCTCAAGGCCTGTCGCCCAGTCTTGACCCACCTTTGCCTACCTAGCATCCCAGTCCTGGCGGCTGAGGGCTTGAAGGCAAAGCTTAGCTGCTGCCTAGAGGATGGAATACTGGGGCCCCAACAGGAATGTGGCTTGCTTTATTTTGGTCCTCTAAATTGGAAGGCTGGAGGCTCTCCTTTAGCATTCCCTGCTTGGAGCTGGAACCCAGGCTGGGGTGGCCTGCCTCAGCTGCCAAGCACAAACCCCCACCAGACCACAAGCCAACCTCAGAGCTGCTTGTGGCTGGCCCTGCATAGCAACACCGCAGACAACAAGGCCTCTTAACTCTCCTAGCATTGTCGTGTGTGTGTGGGGGGGGGGGAGTAGTCTCCACTGTGGGAGATCAGTGGGATGGGGCCTGGATCAGGGTGGGCTCAGCCAGTCCCTGTGCCCAGTCTGGGCACCTCTGCCCTCTATGCGCCTTTGCAGGGCCATGGGGATTTTTTTTTTCATAAAGCTGGGGCTGAGCGGGGGTGGGGGGATGGGAGGGGGAAGAGGCAGTAGAAATGAAGGCCTAGGGCCCAGAGGGCCATTGGGCTTTGAGGGAAGGGCCAGCTGTTTTCCATCTTCACTGAGGGCTGAGGGAAAGGAAACAGGCTGGAAAAACAAGGAGAGGGGCTGAAGTCTCCAAAGACCAGCTTTCTAGTCCTGGCCTACTGTGGAGAAGTGACCAGCCTTCCAGCCGTCCCCCTTCAACCCACCTTCCATGCTGTTACCAAAGGCACCTTGCCAGCAAAGGCTTGATCGGATTATCTCTTTAATTAAAACATTTCAATGGCTTCCTATCATCTACAAGGGGAAATCCGCCTCCCATTCAAGGACCTAAGGCCCCTCACAATGTGGCCCCTGCCTACCTTTTCTGCACAACTCCCAAGTCTCTCTACCCCCACACACCACAATAACCTGCCAGCTGCCTTGGGCTTCCCCCAGACCTCCCATGTTGTGTCAGGCCTCCATGTCCTCCCCCTGCCTGGGAAATCCTTTCTTGTGTGCATTGGCAAACACTTCCTTATTGCTAATACTCCAGTTCAAATAGTTCCAATTCCAGGCCAGGTATGGTGATACAGACCTGCAATCCCAGCTCTTGGGAGGCAGAGGCAGGAGAATTGTGAGTTCAAAGCTAGACTAGTCTACATAGTAAGCCTTTAAACAGAAAGCCCTAAATCTTGTGTAACAGGCGTTGCTCAGCGGTAGCGCGCTTGCCTGGCATATGCAGAGCCTGGTTCCAGCCCCGAACTGTAAGGAAAAATGTCTCTGGTTCTGGTGGAAAGTTTCCTGTCTTCTGTCTTTTGCTTCCACAGTGCTATTCTCAGGCTTCTAGCCACTCCAAAAGTATTTACTAAGCACTTGCCATATGCCGAGCACTGTTGTAGACACAAGGAACACACTGGTAAAGTCCAAAGGCCTCAGCAGCTGTCTTCATGGAGTTTCACATAGGCGAGAAAGGTAGCCAATAATCGCGTACATAACATGAGGTCAGTGATATACATACCAGGTGTGTTGGCACTGGGCCATCAGCTCTGGTCTGTGACACCTACTGATTTCTGTGGGGACATATTTCCATCATAGTGACATTGCAGAATACAGGGTTGGGACTAGGAAATGACAGCCATCTCTTGCCCACTCTCCTCATTCTCTGAGTGCCCAGGTCATTTCTAGGTTTTCAAATGTACACTTGCTATTTGCACACAGTAAAATGTACTAGTACTGAGCCTGGTATGCAGCGCCATAAAGTTTTACATGCTGGTCAACTTGTGTAACCACCTCTTAGACTGAGATCTTGGACATTTCTAGTGCTCCAACAGGGCTTGTGTGTGTCTTTCCAATCAATGTCTTGCTACGGTCGTCCCCTTTCGTTCCTAGGGTGTGGTTTTGCTTGCTCTTGAGTTGCCATAGCATGTTCTTTTTTAGCATGTTTTGATGTCTTTTACTCAATTTAGTAGAGCTTCTAGAAGATTTGTCCATGTCATTGCATATTGAGGGAGTCCTTTTTTCTTTTTAATGACAGTGTGGCGTTCCATCATATGATTATCCCTAGGTGCCTTCTGTTAACGTTTGCCAGCCTCCTTCCTCCTTGGGTGTAAGAAATGGCAGCATGAAACAGAAAAAGGAGCCTAAGCCTTGGTCCCTGATTGTGGGTATAAAATGTGGGCTCAGCCTCTCCTAATCTTGAGGATCTGGAGAAGGCACTGCACATGCGTGTGTGTGTGTGAGGGGGTGGTACATGTGTGTGTCCGTAAGTGTGGAGATCAGAGGTTAACCTCAGGTGTCATTAAGCAGGAGCCAAAGGAGGAGCTTTGCTTTTGTGAGACAAAGTCTCTCACTGGGCCTTGCTGCTTTCTGATTAGGTTGGGCTGGCTAACGAGCTAGCCCTGGCTGTCGTCCTATCTGTGCTTAGCCATGCAAGTGCACCACCACAGCCCACCTTTTATATGAGTTCTTCTGGAATGCTTATGCCATAAGTACTTTACGACAGAGTTATCTTCCTAGCTTTGTACCCCTTCTGACTCTCTTGATTGGTTTGGTTTTGCTTTGGGGTGGTAAAGTCTCTGGCTGACCTCAAATTCTCAGACCATAGCACCTAGGCCCTTCGCTTTTATCTTTTACTTCTCAAAATGAAGAGTTTTATGGTCAGCCCTCTTTATAGGGTTGCCAAAGATTTGGTGAGACTACTCCCAGGAAGCCATACAATGGAAGCCTTGGTACATTGGACTCAAGACTCTTCCTTGCTTAGCTTAAACATTTGAGCAGTGGGTGAAGTATGCCTATATGCATGTGGGTGGACATAGTGACTGTGTGATACTGTACATACAAAGTTTCTTCAGATTACTTTTTGGGGTGGCTGGGAGGCGGGGTTTGAGAGCCCAGAGACACTTGCATGGTAGAGAGACCCAGCATTTGAGCTACTGACTGAAGGTCCTTTCATATTCCCTGTTCCAAAGAAAGAGGTAAGGCACTCACTCATAATCTCTGCCACCAGGCAGAGGAAGACAGGAGCCAAGGGTATTCCTGGTGGGTCTCTGCTTGAGAGCCCAGACAGGGCCCGAGAAGTTAAGGTTAATAAAGGTCACACAGTTTAGTGTATACCAGAGCAGAGAGACTCAAATCTAAGTGTGCTTGGCTCAGAGTCAGTGGCTTCAGGGCATTTTGGAGACCTTGAAGCAGTGCAGCTTGGAAAGCACACTGTGTTCTAGCCTGGAGGACCTTGGACCTGGACCTGCCATATAAAGGGGTACCAGAGGTGCACCTGAAAGTAGGTGCCCTTACTACAATGGGTACACTTACACGTCACAGCTTTTCTTCCCTATTTCCTGAGGAGGAGAGAGTGGAGGAGTGCCTAATGGGGTCCATGTCCCTCGGCTCCTGCCACAGAGGGCCTTGTCCTTAGTGTTGCCACTTCTGAGCCTCTCCCCATTCTGCTTTGTTCTCTGTGGCCTCGAAGGACATTATTTGCGCATGGTAGGCCCTTGTTATTGGTGTCAAACCCTGTCCCTTGGATAACCCCCAAACAGACAAGACTAATGGCTACAAAGCCCGAAGCTACCAATCCTGGCTCTGCTCTCCCTGGGCATCATTGGGCCACTCCTTTCTTTTCTGTCACTTTCCCATCCTTCTAATTGCTGATGAACAAGGGCTTTGTCAGCAGGTAGCAAAAGCTAACAGAGGGAACCAAGCTGAGCTGAGCAGTTCAAGGTCAGGAACTGAGAGCCTAAAGGGAGAAGAGCAGACTGGGTTCTGTTTAGGACTGGAGCTTGTACATGACATCAGGCTCTAAGGTTGGGACCTGATGAATCTGGACCGTGTTGAGGCTCATCACTCAACCTACATTCACGAAATCATTATAGGAACAGCAGTTGAGTACCAGGCCACAGGTTCAGAGCCTGAGACACAGCCATGTAGAAGATGGACTCTGCTCCTGTCATTGAGAAATTGCAAGAAGCCCCTGTTCTTCAGTGGGGCCTGAAACTTCCATCCGTAACACTTGCCTTTTTGTTTTTAGGGAGAAATTTGGGACCACACTGTTGATAGCAACAAGGAGACTTAAAACCCAAGATGAGGCCCATGTTCAGATCTGACCACCATTCCTTTCCACTCTCCTCCTTAGAGGATACTTTACTCAAGGCTTGGAAATCATACCTGGGAAAGACTTGGCCCTTCCCCTAGTGTCCACAGCCAGGCTCACAGCCCCCCTTCCGCACTTTTGCACCTTTTCTTTGGCCAGGCAAACACAGCAGGGTGCTGGCTGCTTCCTCCCTTTGTGCCTACCTCTGGAACTGGGATAGGGGTTTCTGCAGAGCAGAGCCTCCCATGTCTGCAACTCTAGCTTTTAAGCCAGGCTGTGGCAGACATAGAGAATCTACCCAGTGGGTACCTGCATCCCCAAAACTGATTTCTCATGCACCCTTAATATGTGAGTTCTGGGGGCAGTGGCTTGGGTTTGCACTATGGTTTTGTGTCTGACAAACATGTTTGATCCTGCGACTTCATCTTTTGGTGTCTTGTCTTTCTATTGGAAAACTAGCAACGAGTAAAACCCTGATATCCTAAGGTTGCTGGACACGCAGAATGCTCAGAAAGCTCTAGCTCTTCCACTTAGCTACTGCTGCCACATCTCCTAGGCAACCACTGCAGCACCATCTCACATGACAGATACAGCGACTTCCTGAGCAGACTATGCAGACAAGCAGAAATGGCTGTTCCTCATACAGCTGGCCCTACCTGTCTGTAGGTTCCTCTCTCATATACAGATGCCACATCTGGGGGTCAAAAACACTTGAAAAAATTACATCTGCAATGAGTATGTAAAGACAGTTTTTCTTAACGTTAAGCAGTGCAGTTTAACAACTGCTATAATATTTCCATTGCATTCTATTGCTGGGGGATGAAGCAGTGGTCTCGTTCATATCAGGCAAGAACTCTACTACAGAGTTACCTCCTTGCCTGCTGTATTAAGTATTAAAAGTCATTAAAAGCTTATGTAACTGGATGTCCCATTGTGTGTCTGAACTCCGTTACTCTGGAGGTTGAAGCAGGGGATAATAGTGAGTTCCAGGCCAGTCTAGCCTACAGAGTGAGATCCTGTTTCAATAAAAGTCCCAAAAGTAAATAAATAAAAAGTTATTTCTATGGAGGATATGTGTAGATTATAAGCAAATATTATGCTATTTGGTATCAAGGACTTAAGGGCTGGCAGACTTTGGTGTCCAGAACAGGACAGACTCTTAAAAAAGATGAGGGCTGGATATACCATGGGAAGACTAAGCATTGGTCAAACTCTTTTTAAAACTTATTCATACATAGGGTGGTGTGCAGCTGGAGACTGAATTTCCTGTTTTAGTTTATTTTGTTGGTTTGGAGTTTGTTTTGGTTTTGGTTTTAGTTTTGGTTTGAGTTAAGGTCTCACACCATAGCCTAGACTGGTTTCAAACTCACTGTGTAGCCCAAGTCGGCCAGGAACTCACAATTCTGCTTCAGCTTTCAGAGTGCTAGGATTACAGGGTGTACACCCCTGTGTCTAGCCAAGACTCCATGTTTTAGCACTTTCTTACATTTAGTGTTGGGTAAACGTGCTTGCACATTTTCATGTATGCAGGTGAGCCACAGTGGGCATATGTGAGAGGCAGAAGACAACTTGCAGAATTCAGTTGGCTCCTTCCACCATCTGGGTCCTGGGGATCTTAGCGTATTAGTCTTGGTGGCAAGCCCCCCATTGACTGAGTCATCTTGCCAGTCTTCTGCATTTCTTTGGGTTGTCATGTTGTTTTGAAACAATGCCATCAGGTAGTTCAGGTTGTTTGAAACTTACAGCAATTCTCTTGCCTCTGTCTCTTGAATGCTGAGATCCAGCAGATACCAGTAACACCAGGAAAGATTCTATTTCTGACAAACACCTGTGTCATGTTGCTGGCCAGGGCTCTACATTTTGAGTATCTCTTGCTGATATTTAACCCCCAAGGGCTGCTCTATACATAGCAATCTGTAGAGCATTTAGAGAGTATCAAAGCCCACGACAGATGCTTCCTGAACTATTATAACAAACAGTCTGAAGGACACATTGCCATTCCTGCTTTATAGATAAGAAAACTGGGGCCCAGGGAAATCAAATGACTGTTCCAAGGTTACAGAGCTTACAGGTAGCCCAGAAAGGATTCTAACTCAGGCCTAGATGACTCCAAATCTTATCTTTCCCCATTCTAGTAAGATGTTCCACAGGACATCTGTCCGACTGAGAGAAAATGAAAGCAATAGCAAAAGTCGTACCCTGGATGGTATTCCTGTGAAAGGCAAGAGGACTTGCCTAGCCACTGCCTGCCTGCTGGGGATCAAGGGCTGTTGGCATCTAAGTGTGGGTAGTTAGAAGACGGATGAAGGTCCTTGGCTTTCCAGGTGATAGCCCTTTGGTGGGGCTTTATGGCTCTCAGAATTTCTCAAAGGTAGTCAGACCCAATACCACTGAATGTCACGGGCCCAAATCCAATATAATGAGGTCTCAACCATAAGGTCCATTTCTGCACTCAAGGTGAAGCCATCCTGTGTTCTCAAGGTTTTTTTTTTTGGGGGGACGGGGTGTTTTTTGTTGTTTTGTGTGTGTGTGTGTGTGTGTGTGTGTTTGCCACGAGGTAACCCACAGCCTAAGTAGGTAGATCTTGGTGTTTCTGGTAATTCCATGGTTCATACTGACTTAGTTCTAGCCAACCTAAACATTTTTTTCCCTTGCATTTTGGGCTGGAGAGATACCTCAGTGGCTAAGAGCACTGACTGCTCTTCCATGGAACTTGGGGTTCAATTTCCTGTTTCCCACTTACCATCTGTAACTCCAATCCCAGGGGATCCGACACCCTCTTGTGGTCTCTGCAAGATGTATGCACATGGTACATAGACATTCATGTAACCAAAACACACATACACACATAAAATAAAAATAAATAAAAATTTAAAAATATTTTTAAAAAGAAGGGGCTGGAAAGATGGCTCAGTGGTTAAGAGCACTGGCTGCTCTTCCAGAGGACCTGGGTTCAATCCCCAGCACCCACTTGTCAGTTCATAACTGTCTGTAACTCCAGTTCCAGGGGTCTGACACCTTCACACTGACATACATGCAGGCACAACACCGATACACATAAAATTAAAAGAAAAAAAAAAGAAAGGAAGAAATGGAAAATCCTCACATCTTCTAGGTCCCAGATCATTCTATCTGCCTTCTTGATTAGGCCATGGCAGCCAACAGCAATGAACTCGAATTCTTAAAAGGTATTTCCTTTGTCTCCTTGCCCTATAAATATTGAGAATTTGGTTTCTGGAGCCTGAAAAACCCTTAGAAGTATAAGTCAAAGTATGTATGGATATGATGGTTTCCGGGGTCGCCATCCATAGCTTTCACTATTTCTTTACTCCTTTAACAAATGCCTGAATGCCAACTCCACACAGGTCAGAGTTGGGCACTAGAAACATGGTGTTGACTAACAGGGATCTCTGCCTCTGAGGAGCCTCCAGTACGAAGACCTCGAGGAAGCTGATATCTACATTTAAACCCAGACTTGAGTCTGGAGCCTGACTGGCTTCCACTGAGTCTCATTTCATGCCCACTATTGCAGGCAGCATTAATATCGTCAAAAGACTTATCTACTTTCATGTTATTTTATACGTATGAGCGTTTTACCTACCTGTGTGTATGTGTACTATATTCATGTCCAATGCCTGTGGAATCCAGAAGAGGGTGTTAAACCACTTAAAGCTGGAGTTATAGACATTGTGAGCTCCCATGTAGGTTCTGGGAGCAGAAACTGGGTCTTTTGCAAGAGCAGCCAGTATTCTTAACTGCTGAGCCATCTCTCCAGCCCAGCCACTAACATTTTTGAAGTTAGGCCCAAGTGAGGTACAGAGTAGAGTGGGGCAGGGCATGCTTGAGGTCATACAGAAAATCAGTAATAGACTCCCCCCAAACAAAGCCCCAGGCTTTAGAGCTCCCAGCGTGGGGCACTGACCAACCCACGTATGAAGTGTTTAAGTGGGCATGGAGCCAATCCACGGAGCTGCAAAGAATGACCACTTCATGCCTGGGATCTCTGGGCCTGGTGTGCTTTTATAGCTAACGATGCTACCCCTACCTCCACCCCCATTCTTGGCTAATCCATTTCTAACACAGATTGCCTGGGGAACCTCACCCCCACAGCTCTCTCACCCCACAGGCAGCTGTTCTCCTTCTAGCCTGCTGGGTGGGCTCCGGACCTTCCTGGGGCCTCTCTCCCTGAGATGGCCCAGCTGGCGGGTCCAGCTGGGGGTTTCAAGGAGGATGGGGCCCATCTGGAGGGGCCTTCGAGTGAGGCAGAGAAGGCAGGAGGGAGGAAGAGCCCCCTGGGAACCTAAGCCTGGGCTTGGGGAGATCTCAGAATGGTGCACAAAACAGCTCTCTGGCTTGGTGTCTAAGGGCACCTTCTGAGGCCTGGAAGGACTCTGAGAGATCACATCTGCTTTCCCAGCCTCTGTCTAGGACGCACTTCTGTGGCTGCAAATCTGCACTTTGAAAGGCTTTGAGCTGACCCATGAATATCCTTCCTGCCCAATATTCCTTGGCTCCCGTTTTCTTTCTTTTCTGCTAACTATTGGGTCCAGGTGCCAGGTGATGTGTGGATCCACAGTTAAAGAACTCTTCCCTTTGTCCTGAAGGCTCTTTCTGTCTCATGGGGAGACAAACCACAGTTATCCACGCCCACGAGATGCCCAGTGCTTTGCATTTTCTGAGGAGGGAGGAGATGACTCTGAGGAGGGCTGGAATCTTGAGGAAATGACTCCTAGAAAAGAAGGAGGACCTGCAGGCAGATGGCTCAGCAGGTCAAGCCACTTCCTGTGCAAGTTTGATAGCTTGAGTTCAAGCCACCAGGGCCCAAACAAAGATGGAAGGAGAGAACTGACTTCATAGAGCTGTCCTCTGACCTCTATGTGCCATGCCAGGTGTACCCCCACAATACTGATAAAAATTCTTTAAAATTAACAAGAAAAGAGAGCAAGGAAGGCAGACGGCCTTCTCTGGCCTCCAGCGGGCTGTGCTGCTAGCGGGTTAGATTCCTATTTGGGTGAGATGGTTCACCCAGATGGATGACCAGTCTCTGCTTTTCTACTTTCTGGGTCAGAAGAGCCATTCTCCTGAGAAAGGGTGAAGTGAGGAGAAGGAGGGACACGGGGAGGGAGGAAGGGAGGGAGAGAAAAAGGTAGGGAAGGAGGGACATAGAGAGAATATTGAGATACCTCTAGCTCTACCAGAGTTCTTCCTTTGTCCCTGTGGTTTCCACCCACAGGTCGAAATGCTGTCTTTTTTTGATGCTCTTTGAGGTCCTAGGGTCATCTTCATTGTTTCACTCTCGATAAGTTAAGTCTCTCTAAGCCACACTCCCCAGTTCCTCTCACCGTTCCCCACCATGCTACAGAGTGGCTGTAGCACCTTAATGCATGTTGCCCACAGGCGATGCTGAAATCCAGGGCTCTCTGTTATGTTCCTGTTCTAGAAACCTGACTTCCCTACTCTGTATGGCTCCAGCCCACGGCTTGGTGGACTTGTTTGGTGAACCCCATCTATCACTGGTGTCTGCTTGCCTCTCCTTCCTGGGCTCACCTACTTTCTGTTTCCTGTCTACAGTGTGGGCTGTGATAAAATGGAGGGTCACAATGTCTTTGTCTCAAGACCCTTTTTTAGTCATATCTGCTAAGACTCTTTCCCTAAACCAGGTACCATTGAAGGGATCTAGGGACATGGATGTGATGTCTTCGAAGGCCATTGTTTCAACCTGCTCTAAGAACCTGCCTGGTGCAAGGATGCAAGAATATGATCTTAAATCTCTCCCTGTGATATTTGTTTTGTAAGCTTCAGCCCTTCAAAGTCTTTCAGGAATATTTTTGGAAAATAGACCTTGAAAGTTGGTGAGATTAGCTCTCCCAACCTCTGGTTGAACCTGTGCTCCCAATTTGGTCAGCCAGCAGCCATGCCCATGCACCAGGAGAAAGCTAGCTCTCTGCAAAGCCATCGTGCAAGACTTTGTCAAGATGTCTGGAGTCAGAATTCAGCTTCTAACACATTGTCTTGTGGCCTCAAGAGCCTGAAGGAAGCATCAAGTACATGTTGGATTGAATGGTTGGTCCTGAGGCAAGGTGTCAAGCTTGTAGCCGGATGGCCTCTCCTGTTCCAGGGACTGGGATGCAGCAGAGAACAAGAGATTGTAGCCATGGGGTTCTGCCCATAGAGAGCATCCAGTCTCTCAGAGAGAAGAGAAAGATGGTTTTAAGGTCACAGAATAGGCTGGACAGAAAAGGCACCTAGAGACATCATATTCCAGTCCCCGCAACTAGCCCCCCCCCAACTGTATGTGATTTCAGAAAAGAATCTTGGCAGATGAGACTAAAAAATATCTTTGAGATAAGGAGATTATTATCCTAGATTTTATCACAGGGACCCTCACTGTGATTACATAAGAGACAAGTGTCCTTTTATGAGGAAAACAGCTTGGACAGAAAAAACAAAAAGACCATGTGACTATGGAGGTAGCAATCATGGTGAATCGGCCACAGACCAAGGAATTCTAGTAGCCAACAAAAGCTGAAAGAGCCAAGGACAGAATCTCCCCCCGAGAGCTATTGGAGGGGACGTGAGACCAGCTGACACTGTGATTTCAGATCAGATACTGAATTTGGTCTCAGATCTGGAAAGGCTCAGCTGTTTTTCTGCTGTTCTTCAGTCATCAATTTGGAAGTCAAGGTCTTGGACATGCTAAGCCAGTGCTCTCTTCCCAGCCCCTGTCAAGTACCCAGTGTATGTCAGCAGCTACCAGAAACTGGCAGGTAATCAGCAGACAGAAAAGGGGCCCAGACCAAGAAAAGAAGGAAACTGAAGTCAAACGCAGGAAGAGACAGACCTGGGATTGCTGTTGCAAGGGAGTTGGGGAAGAGGCTCATCAGAAGGCAGAGGTAGAGCTCTCAATATAATGGGAGTTGGGTACATTAGGGCTGACCAGACCCAATCACTTTGACTACAGAGGCTGTATGTGTACGAAAGGCCATCCTCTGCCAAGTTAGACCTTCCTCTCCCTTCTAGGAGAGAGAGGTACACAGGACTCCATCACCGTGCTTCAGAAGACGGACATGGAGGGGAGACGGATCCAGGTCCAGACTTAGCATGGCCACAACCCAGAGATCACTGCCTCTTTGAGCTCAGCCTACCAGCTGAGGAAACAAAGAAGCTGATATTGGTGTTGCTTCTTATCAGTGACGAGAACTGATGAGAGAAGGAATGTTGCCTCTCCAGCATCAGGACCACAGGCCATAGTAGGCAGCTCTGATCCCATGCTTGTTGCAAGACCATTGCCCCTCTGCCCTCCAGGCTTTGTCATAAAGACAGTGCCTCCTCTTCTTTGGCTCCACCCTCCTGACCCCAACCTGGCTCAGCATAGTGCAGAGAGTGGGGAGAGAGCTGATATTGGCTATTTATAACGTGGGATGCAATAAACACTTCCACAGGTTTAAATGTGACAGAGATTACAGAAGCAATATATGTGAAGCACCCTGCTGCCCTCTTGCACTGAGGCCACCAAAAGTGTGTGAGGGGTGTTTTTTTTTTTTCTTATAGCCAATCAGACATTTCTTTTTTAAATTAATTAAATTAACAGTCCAAACGTTGCTCTGCCTCTCAGTCCCTCCTTCACAGAGTCCCTTCCCCACCCCTCCTCCCCTTCTCCTTTATGAGGACACAATTGAAATGTTTGTGTGGGCATACCACACCCCTCCCTCGTTCCTGGCCCTCTACAGTGCACTGGCAAACTCTGTCCCACCTATTTTGGGTTGACAGTCTGGGGACATCTTCTCAGTCAGGTTTGTGTTCCTAGCGAAGTTTCTGGCTCTCTGTTCAAACCCAGGACTAAACAAGTTGATGTCTTCAAAGATGATACATATCCCGTGACAAGAACCAACCCCCACCACCACCACCACCCCACAGCCGGAGTGAGCTCAGGGAAGTTTGCTGCCTTTCCTTGTTTTCCCTTTCTGTGAAATGAGGTGAGGAAGAGCCAGCCATCCTCTGACCCTCTCAGGAGAAGTCAGTGAGGAAGTATACAAAAAGATCTCTGACACATGTGCCCACCCACTCAGGACAGTTTAGATCAGTCTCCTTTCCCGTGAAGGTCCCCAGCGGGCAGGAAGGAGTCTGACTCCTGCCTTCTCCAAGGCTTGCCTTTAATGGGCCTGCCTCCCTGTGATTCGTGCCCTGCCTGCTCATGAGCCAGGCTTCTGGGAGGCAGAGCTTGGAGGCTTTCTTTCTACTACCCACTGGGCCTCTCCAAGACAGCCAATGCCCGCTTTCTCACTAACCCAGCTGCTAATGGTGAGCTCTCTGGCCAATAGTGAGGCCTTCTGTATTCCATCCCTGCTGACACTTCCTATGGCAGTGAGGTCTGGAGTCTGTTAGAAGGCCCAGACTAACTCTCCCAGAGCCTTAGCAGTCAGCAGCCCAGCAGGCCTCCTGCAGCCCAGAGGCAATGGACACAGTAGGTGGTTGGTAGCAACCTGGGACTATAAATGCTGAGGTGAGGGTGGAGACTATGGTCCTTGTCCTCCTCAGCTCTAGCTAGCTCACATTCCTCTCTCTGCTGCCATTAGCAGTGGATTGCCCTGTTCTCATTCCTGGCTTCTGCCTGTACCACACTCAAACTCACTTCAGCCCTATGGAAGAAATCTTCCCTTGTCATCAGGAGCAATCAAGCCACAGATAGCCCACTCTTTAAAGGACATTATCTGGAAGGCCCGCTCTCCCAGGGACTTTGAGTGTCATCCCTTCTTGCTATAGAAGGAAAGTTTTTATGTGCTTTGTCCCCTGTGATTCCCTGGAGCTTTGGGCACTTTGGCCCATCATATGAAGTTGAATGGTGGCATTAGGGTAGTCAGCACAGGGAACATGGAAGGAAGGGGCATTGTCTTCCCTGACCAGGCAGAACTTAACCTAGAAGGGGGCTCCTTTTCATGGGTGAATAGAGTAAGCTAGTCTGAGATAGCACAATTAGAAAACATAGGTGACTAGAGGGGAATTCACAGAATTCAAATCCTAACCTGGGAAAGGAGACCTGAAGAGTGGGGCTTAGGAGAGCTGTGAGTCTGGGGAAATCCACACTTCTCGTAATGCCTCTCAGATAGTGTTGGAGGCCTTGCTGCCCTCAGAGTGGATGGGTCATGGTGAGAGCTACCTGAGCTAAAATCTGTGTCTGCCTCTTTTGTGTATGGCCACTTGCCCTTCCGCTTGGCATTGTGTGCGGCAAGGCACTCACCAGAAAGCCATGGCCCAAATAAACTACTTTTCCTCATAAATAATCCAGTCTCAAATACTGTGTCATAGCAACAGGAAATGGACCAGAACAAAACTGATTCAGCCAGCACTGACAAATGCATCTGCGTCCTTTAAGAAGGACTGCCAGGAATCTGTTCTAATGCAGGGTCAGAACTAGGCTCTGCAATCAGGAGAGAGCACCAGGCTACAAGCTGTGTGATCTCTGCCAGGATACCTGGCCTCTCTGAGCTACAGCTTCCTCATCTGTACAGTAGAAATGGGCACCCCCACCTTGTGGGGCTGTGATGAAAAACATTGGCTAGAATGTGAGGACCAGTCAGGAACATGTACATGCAAATGCTTGGATGTGTTTAGGCGCTCAATAACTACTTTCCTCTCCTACTAGGCCTATCAAGAAGCCTCATCCAGAAGAGGAGATCAATTTCTGAATTTTTAGGAGGTGTTATAAGAAGGGCAAGGAGTAAGGTTAAAAAAAAGACTGCAGCATAGCCATAGGTTAGATGTTGTAAAGAACTGATGCGAGGAGGCCTTAGTTCCAAGAAAATGAGCTAGAAAGGATGTTCTAAGGAATTGACATCTGTGCTGAGACATGTATGACATGAAGGAAGTGGCTAGGAGAAAAACTGTGGAAAGTGGGCTCCAGATGGAGAAAATAGTTAATGCAAGGGTCCTGAGGTATAGAGTGGTTTGTGGCTTCGAGGCACAGATGTCTGTAATTGGAACAGAGCAAGTAAGGAGAAAGTGATTACAGATGAAGCCAGAGAAGCTGGCAGGGCCCAAAACTGTAGAGAATTTTATAGGCCACGGGTAAGAACTTCATATTTTCCTCCGAGGGACATGGGAAACCCTGGGGATGGGGCAGGGGGCTGAAGTGATTGGCTTGGGATTATACCAGATAGGCCAGCTATTGCTTGAAGAGCTGTTGAGAGGGGGCCATCTTAGAAGCAGGGAGGCCAAGAAGCTGCTGTTGAGACAGGGTAGAGGTGAGAGAGCCCATCCAAGGCCTGGCAGCCCCTCAAGCTGTAGGAAGGTAGCTGGGCTGGGACACGTGGAGAAGTGAAGCTGTTGAGACTCCTTCACCAAGTGGGTTAAACCCATTTAGTCTTCCTGACTCCCCTCTGAGATCAAGTCCACTTCCAGTGGATAGAAGAGGAGATTTAGGCTTAAAGGGGCAAGTGGCTTGCTCAAGATCACACAGCAAGGAAGTGGCCAGCTGGAGTAGGAAGCAGGCTTCTAGACAGAAGAGCATCTATATTTTTTTTTCAACTGCACACTGGATTGGAGCTAGGCCTCACCTTCGGGTTCTCTATTCTCAGGGGCCAGCTCTAAAGAGACATTCGAAGTGCAACCAGAGCCTGCCTGGCCAGCCTTATGTTCCCTCCTGTAACCTTAGTGTGTTCATCTATAAATTGTAGAGCAGGCCCATTGTCTCCATAGCAACTTAAGCAACTAAATGTAATAAGAAGGTATGGAAAACTCCCTCCTCTCCTCCCCTCCTAGCCTGCATCTAGCTGGACCCACACGCCCAGCAGGATGCCAAGTGCCCCCGCCCCACTTAGAAGCTAGCAGCCTGAGGCAGAGCTTTGCTCACTGCTGCTGGCTGGCTCGATTCATTTATTTCTTCAAGGCTCAGGCAAATGGGAGGTGTCCTGTCATACCAGAAAGATGTAGCAGAGAGAAGCAAAGCTTACTTCCCCTCAACAGACAGAAACCACACTGCTCTGGGGACACCCCAAAAGCCCCCACTGAGAGCCAGAAAGGGGCCTCTTCCACCAAGGCTCAGCACCATTCCAGGCTGCAAGGAACCCTGTGTTCTCTAGCACAGCACTCGATGGTACACCTGGAGGAGCTGTGACTCACACATAGAGATTTGGTCCAGAGCACACAGCTAGATAGGGTTGGGCCGGAAATGAAATCCTGGTCATCCTTCCCACAAGTGCACTGTGTTGCTAGTCATTGCTGCAGAGCAGCCTGCTGCGTGCGCATGGCCTGAAAGTGCGCATGCCCGAGCTTTAGGCAAAGGTTCCTGTGATAAATAAATGTTCAGAATCACTAACAAGCCCCCCATAACCCATGCTCCCTGTCCCCAGGACATGAGATTCCACCCTGATCATCCTCAAAGAAGGGCTCGTTCCCCACCCTACCAGCACCCAGGGCCCAGGAGTGCATAACACCCCTGCCTTTTTTTTAAATGTAGCCCACTCGCTTTCCTCCCTGGAGACTGGCTTCATACAAGGTGACTGGGCACCCACAATGCCCCTCCTGGTAGCCTCATCACTGACCCCAACCCTGACCCCCTTCAACTGTGGCAAGCAAGAGCATGAGGGCACACAGAGGCCACGCAGAAACTGGTGCTGAGCTGGCCCTGAGGGACCTCACATTGGTGAGCAAGAAAGAGGCCATGGCCTCTGGGGGTGAGGGAGCTAGCAAGGGATTATGGGCTCCTCGCTTGGAAATGATTGGTCGTGACAAGCTCACTGCAGGGACAAAGCCATGTGAAATTGACCTCATCACCAGCGATCAGATCAGCTTGTGTAGTGTGAGGGGAATGTGAGGGGATGTTCAGCTGGGCGATGACCTAGTTAGGGCCTTAAAGAGGCAGAGCAGCTGCCCCACTCTGGGGAGGAGGAGGAAAGGGACTCTAGGGGCAGGCCCCTGGGGAGTTGCAGGTGGAGGATGGCCATTCCCATGCAGCCCTCAGCTGCCCCACAGGATATCTGAGATCTTCCAACTGGGGTCCAGCCTTGCAGGACTGAGGAACAAGGATTGAAGGGGCCAGCCGGGAGTCAGGGGCCATGTTCCCACACCTGTCCAGACAGAAGAACAATGGAACACAGCACATACTAGGGATTCCTAGAGGGCCGGAGTGGAAGAGAGACCCTAGAAACCAGAGAGAGAGAATGTATCAACTAGCAAACTATTGACTGTGCCTTTGGCGCTATTCGGAATACTTCCCGCATATTAAATCACATTCAAAGCGACCAATGAGACAGATTGCTGATCTACATCTTATAGATGGGGCTTGGTGAGACTCAGAGCTATTATGTAGTCATGCTCAAGAGATCTGGTGCTGGAGGCTGTGCTGCTCTTCGCTCACAGTGACAGGGTTGACCAAATGTGACAGGCCAAATAAAGACACCACTAGGAGGTAGCCAGTTCCTTTGAGGCCATTCCTTCCCATCAGGCCCTAGGGGCATGGAGGGGCTGAGGACTGGGGCAGGAAGGAGAGGGTGTCAGGAACTCTGGGAACAGGTGCCTGCTTTTCCCTTGGAGCCTGTTTCCTGACACTTGCACGAGGGGAGGGAGGACATGTGGCCAGCTGGGCAGAGCAGGCCCCCTTTCTGCCAAGTGCTGCCTTAGGGAATATGATTCCTGCAGCCTGGGAGTTGAAGGGGGGGGGGGAATTCAAGATGGGGGCAGGGCTTCTGGTGGGACACATGGTATTAACTCTTTCATTAGTAATATGTATGTAGAAAGCCAAGCCCAGGGCTAGTAGGGAAGAGAAAGACACTCCCAAAATATGCAGCCAGCAGCAGTCCTCAGGAGGTAAGGGCCAGAGCAACAGCTGCAGCATGAAGCATCCTGGTCGGCTTCCGGGAACCATTCCAGGAGGCCTGAAATTTCTCCCTTGAGGGCTAGAAGCATACACAAGATGCCTGTCACCCTCCCCCCACCCTAAAAGACTTGAAGAGCACCTGAGGCCAGTACCTAGGGTCTCCCGCAGGAGTTCAGGGGCCAGGCCCAGAGAGACCAGCCCCCATTCCAAGTTTGCTACAGGCCTAGGAGTTAAGGTTGACAGAATCTAACGAGCTCAGACCCACTATGCTGGGGGTGACTAACAGGAACGTTAGCTAACTAGATTGTTCTGTTCTCTCTCCAGAAGGTAGCCAGTCCTAAAAGTACCCCCAGGGCAGGCCTTTCTGCCATCTTGATCCTGTGTACCCTGTCCCCTGAGTACCTGGGGACAAGGTCTTAAGGTCTTGGCAGAGATGAGCAGGTCTGTTTTATAGCTTCTTTCCCATCCTCCCTGTACCTTGAGTTCTGGCTAGGTTCCATTCCCCACGTGTGAAACTGAATGACTAAAACACTGGTTCTCAACCTGTAGGTAGTGACCCCTATGGGATCAAACAACCCTTTCACAGAGGTCACCTAAGACTGCTGGAAAAGAAAGATATTTTTACATTATGATTCCTAAAAGTAGCAAAATGACGGTTGTGAGGTAGCAATGAAAATAATTCCATGGTTGGGGGTCATCACAACATGAGGAACTGTAATTAAAGGGTCCCAGCATTAGGGAGGTTGAGGACCACTACGATTGGACATGACCTATACTGGCATTGGTGGTGGAGGCTAGACAAGATGTGTGACCAGCAGCACTGTCTAGAATGTTTCTGGTGCTTCATCCAGGTTACTCTGGAAGCGATGGCCCTCTCTCAGCAAGCACTACAATGATTCTAATCCGAAGAGGTTCTGTTTCTCTCTTGAGGACAGAGAGAGAGAGAGAGAGAGAGAGAGAGAGAGAGAGAGAGAGAGAATGAGAGAGGACATATGCAAAGAAAGAGCTTACTACGTCAGGAAGACTTTGGAAGGGCGATCAAAGGGAAGACAGAATTGGGTGGTCTAATGACCTCAAGGGTGACACAGCTGCTGGGAAGAAGAATTCAGGACAGGTCCTTTTGGTCAGGCTGAGCTGTTATGCAAGGGGACAGCTGTGTCCAGGAAGAGTGGGACCTGAGACCAGTGTGCCCGGAGATGTGGAAATGGAGGCTGTATATGGACAACCATGAAAGGCAATGTAAGAAAGCCAGTGACAGAAGATGACGCTTTCTGCCTTCATTGTCCCTTTTGTGGGTATGGTTTTGTGGCAATGAACACAGACCCAAGGGATATTTGTCTTCTTGTCATCTCTCCTTGCTGAAATATTTGTGCAAGTACTTAAAGCTAGAAACAAAACAAAAGGCTCGAGAGCAAGTCCAGGGTATAGGAAGAGGAGGGGAAAGAGAGGAAGACTGCCTAGAGGACCTCAGAAATGAGGAACATGCAAGAAACAGAGTCGAAAGTAGAAAAGGAGGCACAGATGCGGGACTGGAGGCACAGAGAACGGAAAGATAGAAAAGGTTTCAGGGGCATCCAGGCCAGGAAGGAAGCGAGCAACAGAGTTCGTCCCCTGACTCCATTCGCTTCTGCCCCTGTCCCAGCAGTTAGAAGGCTTTGGAGGTAGGAGTGAGGCTTTTTCCCTAGCTAATCATGGCTGTACAAGTTTTTTCCAAGCTGGAGTACTGGCTGCCACTGCTCCTTCAGAGGCCGGGGAGGTGCCTGGGGCCAAATAGGCTTTTTGGGGGGCAGCTACTGACAGGAATGGTCGTGGGAGGGCAGTGTATGGGTAGGGGGTGGCGGGGAGACCAGGTGCTCTTCCTGAAAGGAAGGTAGAAGTCACAGACAGAAGAGGCTTGGGGGCCCACGTGAGTGAGTGAGGGTAAAGTGCTCCTCGGGAATGAAACAGGCAGCTTCTGAGCGGAGAGAGGGGCTGTTGCTGCCATCCTCAGATCCTGGGGAACACATCTTCCTGAGCGAAAGAGAAAATCCTGCTGTGGTGCTTTAAATAGCCATGCGTTCTGACAAGGCTTATTCACACCTTCACATCAGAGTCTTCTGCAGAGGTTTTCCACATCTATGCAGTAATCTCTATGATTCTGCAACTATGTACCTATGCATTTATGCCTTCCATGGCTATGTATGGCCACATCTGTATCTATAACTGTGTCTATGCCACTGCAGTCAATGCTGTGCCTATATAGTCTATGTGGACTGTCCCTGGCCATTGCTTTCTATCCAGTTGGGAGCAGCTTGGAATCCTAGGGATCGGAGCCTCTGTGTTTTCAGCTGCCTGGCTCCATAGCCATAGCATGGTTTCATGGGAGGTGTGCAGAACCTGCCTTCCCACTTTTCCTTTCCCATAGATGAGTGGCCATCTTAGGTTTGGGCCAAAAGATTACATCCTGGCTGAGCTCAAGAAGGCAACCCTTGCCAGGCAGAAGCAACTGTGTTAGCCTGCATCTGTGGTGATGAGGAAGGCAAGAGAGCATGAAGAATGCTAAGCTGGGGCTATAGTGGGAAGAGGAGAGGGAGCCAGGCATAGGAGAGCAATTAAGTAGTTGTAAACTTTAATTATGGGTGGCTCAACACTGTCACCGACCTGCTGTGTGACCTAGGACAAAATCTTGCCTTTCTGGGCTTTGGTGTCCCCACCCATACCATCATTAAAGTCCCCCCAGAACTGATGATGCCTTTGCAAGCTGACAGCTACCAAACCTTTCAGATCCTGGCATCTTCCCACTGGAGAACTTTGAGCATAACAACCCAGTGTAGTCAGAGGGATAAGTGTCCGCACAGTGCTGTGGTTCTGAACATGCGTGCTGCCCCTAATGATGAGCACATGATCTCATGTGCTATCTGCACCTTCGATGCCCTTAGAGAAAGTGGGAATGGTAATAATACTATGAGGTATTGTACATACTTCGTGCATTACTCCGTGCAGCATCTGGGTGGAGTACCTGCTGCCCGTTACTAGCCATAAGTTACCATACCCACTGATTCCATGTTTTGCAAGAGATAGGTCATGTGTCAGCGTCATTGGAGGATGAAGGAAAAAGAAGTAAAACATCCTCCCATATCCCACTTGTTTTCTAATTTTCCTTTTGACTTTTTGAGATAGTCTTGCTATTTAGTCCAGGGTGGACTGGAATTCGCTACAGGCAATCAGACAGCCCAGCAGCCTCAGAGGAGTTTCTTAGTGCACTTAGAGTTGGGGGTGACTGCTGCCGTTTTGTTAGGATCCCTTCTCTAGGCTTCTGGCTGTGTCTACCAAAGACTCTACTTTAGGGCTGCTCCCACTCTGCTGATCAGGACATAGGTTCCGTGGCACACAACCACTTCTAAGGCATCCTTCCAGGGATCCTCTCCCACTTGAGGTCTCAGATCCACAGGATGTCCCATTCCCAGAGAGCCAGTGCTATCTGGGAGCCTTCCGTAGAACCAGTAGACTCAGCTTCTAAGTCAGATTTCTCTCTCAGACCCACAGAGCCAACAAGCAGAGTCCAGGGCTCAAAGGTGGCAGCTAGCCTTCGCTTTCGCAGGGCTAGCGTTACTACCACAAGTCGCTTACTACGGAGCACTCCGGACTTAGGCAGGTACTGAGCAGTGCTGTTTCCATGTTTGTTTTGTCATGCTGAGAAAGGAACCTAGGGCCTCAAGTATGCTAAACAAGTGCTCTATCAGAAGCCCCGTTCTAAAACCCCAGAACTGTTTCGGATCCCCAGGATCCTATGGGGCAGGTGATCTCATTTCCATTGGATTTACACTCCAAAGCTAAGGCACCAGGGAGCCCAATAACACATTATCTCAAGGCACTTGCTGCGGGCCTCCTTAATTCTGGGTTTGTGTTGATCCCCAGCCAGTCTTCAGGTCCCCTACAGATTTCTTCTATGTCTCCAGGTCACCTAGTCTATACCCTCAGGCTCAAAGCCTAGGCCTCTTCTACTCTACATCACTTTCTCCCCTAGAAGGGTAGCCCTCCTGCTCCCTGTCCCAAAGACAACAGAGGAGGCAGTCCCTTCCCCCTTCCTTATTGTTGACAGCTCCAGCGGCTCCGAGTCAGCCTCTCCCGGAGGCCAATCCCGACTGGCCAACGGGTGTCTCTGCCTGCCCTTCTCCACCCTGGCTCCCACGTGGGAGCCCAGCTCCCAGGCTTAGGCTGTCCCATTCACACAGAGCCTTCCCCATTGTCCAGGCCTGTCACTCAAGCCTAGCATTAGCATTTCTAAAGCCATCTCTTAGACACCACTAAGGCCTAGTCGAAAAGAAGATCACTTTGAAAACACTCGCTTGGGAAAGGAGCTTGCTAGACAGGAAAGCTTAGCTTTAGCTTCAGTGTTCCAGGACTCAGTGTGTTCACTGTTGAAATGGGAGAACCTCTCTCTTTCCTCTCTAGACTTAGAACGCCAAAGCTTCCTAAATTCAAAGCGGCGAAGTGGAGTGGCACCTGGGGCCCCAGTACAACTACCTGTAACTTCCCTGGGGTTTCTTGAGCTTTCTGTTATTCTGGATCCTCCATTCTCCACCCACATGCCAAGGGAGACATGGAGTTTTGTCAAAACTGGTTTTCCCTGCCCTAACCCAAGCGGCCTTTGTTAGGGCCTTGGCAGGATGGGGCATGAATGGGGTGACTTCTTTGCCCTGGCATCTGCAACCCACCTAAACAACTTGGGTGGAGAGACAGCGCCACCCAGTGGTGGCCTGGACAGTAAACAAATCTCTCCTGGGCTGGGTCCTTACAGACCTGGCTTCTGCTTGCTCCGCGAAGTTACCTCACCAGAGAAACCCTTTTAAAACTTGAGGAACTTCACTGATATTGGTTTAGCTATTTCAGAACCAAAGCTAAGAAGCAACTTAGCTCAGTTCAGCTCAGCTTTTGCCTTCATCCTTGGCGCCCCTCCCATCACACAGCCGACTCCTTATCCCTACCCACAAGGCTCTTGCTCCCATGGCAGGTTCTGTTGCTGTTGCTAACCAGGCAGGCCTTTTCCGTCACTAGGCATCACTTCCCTTCATATGGAAAATGGTGGGCACGATACTCCTTAGTAACCCTCTGTCCTTCCTGATGGGCTAGGGAAATAGGAAGTAGGGGTTTTTGTGGGCTGGAAGAAGGCTGTATGCTTGTGGTATAAGACACTTCTCCAAGCCAATAGGCTACCACCACCATGGCGCTGGTCCTATTCTGCCAGGCGTTAACAAAGGCTGGGTCAGGACAAGAAAAATAGTTCTGAGACAACCCTATGTCTCCCCTGCCTGGAGACTCACAATCTGCTAACCAGCCTGGCTGAACAGCAAAGAAAGGGTGCTGCCCCTTCATGCGCCTTCTTTCTTTGCTTCAAAGCCCCATTTACATGTCCTTTCCGCCTCCTGTCTTCCCCACCTGCTTGTTTTACTGTAAGATCAAACCACCTGCTTCAAGACTGATAGGACAAAAGGTGGCAATGGTGATCCTGGGCTTCAATTAAAGTCGTACCCACCCCATTCCACTCCGCACCGAGGGAAATTTCTGTAGCAGGAAGCAACAGGAACCCATGAGGGGAGAGGGAAGCTAGCTGTCAGCCCCAGCCATCTGAAGCACTCAGCAGACATCCCTCCTGGGGGCCTCCCACTCAGCAGACATCCCCCTGGGCCTCCTGGCATGCTCCTCTGGGATCTTGCCTCTGTGCTGGAAAGGGGCAAAGGGACTCCAGGCTCTCTAGCTTTGGATGAGGAGAGGCATTTGAGCCTAGAAGGTTGTTTTTTTTTTTTTTTTTTCTGTCTAGAGTTCACATAAGAGTCCAGAAATATGGAGCTAATGGATAGAATCGAGGAGCCTGGAGATGGGGGTTGAGTGCGTAGTGATGAAGCTGCCTACCCAAGAGCTGAGAACAGCTGGCACCAGAGATCTGCAGCACCAAGGTCAGGGCTCTGCAGCCCTTGCTAGGAGTTCCCACAGCTTAGAAGCACTAGTCTGTGTGGGGTGCTGTGTTTAAGAGGAGCCCCCATCCAGAACAGCTCTTCTCCGACTGTTGTTGTTATTAGAATGATATATGAGGCTCTGCCCAGAGCAAGTATTGTGCAACTAAAAACATGAGGATGGGGGCTGCTCTTACAGCTCAGTGTACACAAGACCCTGGATTTAATCCCCAGTTCTGACAAAAAGGAAACCGTGGAGCTTTAAAAGCACAGATGTAAGTCATTCCTACATCTTACAAACAGGGAAACTGAGGCCAGAAAAGTAAATTAAGATGCCCTGGCACACAGAATAGGGCTGTATGCCCACAACGTCTGTAATAAACAGAAAAGCAGGTGGAAGATGGCTAAGTCAGTAGATGCATTTGCTGTCAAGTCTGAGGACTAAGGTCTGATCCTCAGGCCCCACAAGGCGGAGGGAGAGAACTGAACTCCGAGATGTCCTCTGACATCCACCTGCAAACTCGAACATTCATACACATACATAAATACATACATGAACAGGAAAAATGTAAGATATTTTTAAAGGAGCTATTGAATTCCATGGATTTTTCAAATAATGTTATGAATACACACACACATGTGTATATATTCTTAAATTTATATATAATCATGCATACCATAAGATCTGCCACCTTCTTTGGAGGGCAGCAGTAATTTGTGACATGTTTTCAGGCCATAATCCTGGCTGGTCTGACAATTGCTGTGTAGCCCAGTCTGGCCTGGAAAACATAGCAATTCTCCTGCTTCAACCTCCCAAGTATTAGGATTACAACTGTATACCACTGCACCTAACAAGATCTTAGCCTGTCTGATAAGATATCACCTAAGCAACATTAAAGAAATTTGCTGAAATGTTAGGCGTGATCTAAAATCAAAATAAACTCTTGAGTATAAGCAAAGGTTTATTGAAATGGACTAAACAGTTTTTACCTGTTGTTCAAGCCAGGGTGCATGCATAGCAGTGGTGATGGCAGCAGTGGTGGTGGCAGTGGTGGTGGCAGTGGTGGTGGTGGTTGTGGGTGTTGACTGCTGCTGCATCTGCGGTCGCTGTGAATGTCTGGGTTATTTTCCATCATGGATTTCATATTAGCTTCACTAATGTTTGATGTGAAGTGGAAATAGGAAAAGCCTTCTGTTGCTTTGAGGTTGAAATATGCAAGATGCAGCTATAAACACAAAGGAACAGGCCCACGTTAACAGACTCTTTATTGTCCCCAAACTCCTGGCAGGTGCTGGGGAACTTTGGCCTCCCCTTAGCTCTCCATGGCCTGGCATGTATCACAGAGCAACATTCAGATACACTGGAGCACGGATTCCTGCTTTTCCTCATGAAGTTTGCCTCTAGGAATTCTTTTATCTTGGGCGACTTTCTCTCTCTCATCTTGGACAGGCTATCAGAAAACAGAATCCTTCCATGGCACATACATGTCATCCTAACACTTAGGCTGCTGAAACAGGAGAATAACCATGAGTTCAAAACTAGCTAGGAAATTCCAGGCCAGCCTGAGCTACATAATGAGAACTCATCTCTAAAAACAAATAAACATAATAAATAGAATCTAATGGCCTAAGCAGCTTGGGTAAGGTATAGTGACAGAAGCCATCCATGGAACAGTGCGTTTCAGAGGCAAACAGAAGGGATGGGTGGGTTAGGCACTGGTTTGAATTATCCTTGTTCATTTTTAACCTACCCTCCTTTACACCTTCCTGTGCCCTAGCAGGCAGAGTAGGTGGCAGTCTGCTACTAACTTCACTCAATGTGGTTCTAGCAAGCCCCTTTGCTCTCTGAGCCTCAGTTTCTTTATCTGTAAAAAGGGGTACTAAGGAAGTCAAGACAGCAATCAGCCCCAGATTGGGGAAACATTTAGCAATCACATATCGTATAAGATTCTAGTGCTTGGAATGTATCAAACACTCCAACAACTCAAGAATAAAAAGATAATTCAACCTTTCAACATGAGCAAGAATAATCTGGAGAAATAAGTCCTTTCCGAAGAAGCGGTTTAAATGGCCATTAACACGAAAAGTTGGTCATCTTCATAGTCATTAAGGAAATGCAAGTCAAAACTATAGTAAGGGGCCAGTGAGACAGGTTTGTGAGTAAAGGCCATGCCGTGGTCTGTCAGCCTAACAACCTGAGGTCCATCACTGGAACCCATATGGACACACACACAGACACACACACCACCACCACCACCACACACTCACACAGCAACAGCAACAACAAAACTATTGTTGAGACTCCACCTTACATCCACTGTCAAGCTAGAATAAAATAAAAATCGAAACCCAGAAAACAATATCTGTTGTCAAAGATGCAGATTTTTTTTTTAAAAAAAAATGAACCTTTGTGCATCATTAGTAGAAATACAAAGCAGGCCAATGGGTGTGGAAAACAGCTCAAAATATTAAACCTAGGGCTAAGCATGTTGGCATGTACCTGTAATTCCAAACAGAGTCAGGAGGATCGCAAATTCAAGACCAGGACTAGCTACATAGTAAAACCCTGTCTCTGTAACCAAAGAAAGGCCAGAGCCTTTCAGCCCAGCACTGGTGAGGCAGAGGCAAGTGGGCCTTCATGAGCTCAATGCCACTGCACCCCTTATTTCACAGTCCCCCATCACCATCTACAAACTGAGTTCTAGGCCAGCCAGAGCCACATTAAAAAAAAGAAAGAAAGAAAAGAAAAGAGAAAAAAGAAAAAAGGAAAAAAGGAAAACCATCAAGAGGGCCTGGAGAGGCTCAGCAGTTAAGAGCACTGGCTGCTTTACCAGAGAACTGGGTTTGTTTTCCAGTACCCACATGGTGACTAACAACAGTCTGTAACTCCAGTTCCAGGAAATCTGATGCTCTTTTCTGACCTCTGCAGAAACTGGACACACATGGTGCAGAGACATACACTGGGAAGATACTCAGATAGACAATATTTTGAAAATTAAAAAACAAAACAAATTGTAAGACCTGAATCTACCATATTGCCATTGCACTATTTCTGTTTCTGTGATTAAAATACCCTGCTCCCCCTCCAAAAAAAACAAAAAAACAAAAAAACAACTTAGGGGAGAAAGAATTATCTTAGCTCCTAATTCCAGGTCATAGTCCATCATTGTGGGGGAAGTCACAGTGGCAGGAGCTTGAACCAGCTGGTCAGATTACATCCACAGTCAAGAGCAGAGGGAAATGAACACATGCATGCTCACGTTTTTGCTTGTGTTCAGTATGATTTCTCAACTCTTACACAGTTCAGGATCCTCTGCCTAGGGGATGACGGTGTTTCCCATGGTGGTCTGGGTCTTTCCTACAACAATTAACTTAATTAGGACAAATCCTCACAGGTGTGTCCATAGGCCCACCCAGTGTAGACAGTCCCTCATTGAGACTTTCTCCTCAAGTGATTCTGGGCTTTGTCAAGTTGACATGTAAAGCTAACCATCACACATATGATAATAGCATTTCTAATCTTAGGTATGTACCTACGAGCTCACCACCTCACACAAGCTATACATGAAGGCTCCTAGCAACATTATTCATAATAACCTAGAGGTAGAAGTGAACCCAAAGTCTTGTCAACTGATTAATAAACAGGCAAAAAGTTGTATGCCCATACAGTAGAATACTATTTATCACTAGAAAGGAATGAAGCACTACCAGTACAGGGTACAATATTGATGGACCTTGGAAACATTACAGTAACACACAAAGGGCATATATTCCTGATTCCATTTATTTGGAGTGTTCAGAACAGCAAATGTATAACAATAGCAAATAGGCCAATGTGGTTAATGGGGTCTATGGGCAAAGGGGATATAATTTAAATCCTGGAGGCAGTGTAAGCATCTGAAATGAAACTCTACTGAGAGTTGTCTACAGTTAAAAAAAAAAAAACACAGAACAGATTAAAAATTATTTTGGTTCTGGGATTGAACCTAGGGCCTTGTGCAAGCTTGGTGAATGCTCTACCACTGAACTCTATCTCCAATCCCTTTTTAATTGCACACTTTAAAGGAGGAAAAGTTGACGATATGTGAATCATATCTCATTTTTTAAAAGAATGAGTTGTAGCAGTGATTTACCAATTGGGCAGACTCACAAGCTGCCCCTCTGCATGAAAGCCTGTATGTTTAACATGTCCCTGGAGGGATTCAGATGCAGCCAGGTTTGGGAACCTCTGGACTAGCTCTCCCATTCTCAGCCCTGCTCGCATCTGTAACGAGGGGGACCTGTAAACAGTTGCACACAACCCTTTTCTCTATGGGAGCTGGCCTCTCTCAGGTTCTGTATGCCTGAAACAACCAGACCTCACACCCTAAGAAGGACCTGTTGCATTAACTACAGAAACAGACCCCTCTTGTGCGCCCGGGGCCGCAGGGGGTTTCCCCCAGACTTCTACAAGCCTCTGCAGTGGTCTGCTGATGTTGGCTTCCCCAGATGAGGGCTCCGTTCCCTTCCCCTCCCCCACCTCCTTCCTCCAGAGCTTCCTTCTATGGAGCCTGAGATCTACTATCCTTTGCTTTGGCCATACCAATGCCAAAGCTGTGCAGCAGGCAATGGAGTGAAGGAAGCTGGACCCCACTAGGGGATCTGACAGAGGACCAAGCCACAGGGATAAACCTTGGGTGCCTGGGAAACTGTCTGCTGTTGGCAGCCTGGTTCTGGGGCACAACTCAGACTGAAAAGAGATCTTAGAGAAGCAAGCCCAAGCAGATTGGTGCCTCTGGCCCCTGCCTCATGAACAAGGATACAAGTGTCTGTGCAGGCCTAGAAGACCCTGGACCCTGCTGTTCAGCTGCAAGCTATTGGGGGAATCATGGCCTGCCTCGCCTGTCTGAGGCTCAGATTATCCTCCCTCCTCCCAAGGTCTACGGCAATAACTGAGAGCTAGTTGTGTGCTGGGCCCAACATGACATGCTCTGAGATACTTCATATAATCTTCACAGTGACATCTGACAATGGGAATTCCTCTTTTCTCAGGGTCTCTAAAACTCATGCATTCATAGAATCAGTATTTATTGAGCAGGCACTTGGCTAAATGCTGATGATAACAGCCATGGGTGTTTTCTGTTTCTTTTGGGGATTCCATTTTGTTCCTGGCCACAGAAGGAACTTTCTTGAAAGTGATTGGACTGAGCTATCCAGCCATGTCCACTGGTTCCTATTTCCTCCTGCCTCAGCTTCTCCCTACGTGTGTAGATCCTCTTCCAGTGGAAGCACTCAGGTTGCCCTGTGGCTGGAAGTGCCAAGAAGTGAGAAAAGCATTGTTCCCATCTTGTTATCATGGCTCTTGCCCATTCGCTCCACCCTTATTTAATTGATTGGCAGCTACTTTCCTTTAAATGGGCTTACTTCGGGACAACACAAACCTTTAAGGCTTACCTTTGTGCCAAACTGAGCAGCGAGGTTCATTATATCATTTGTGCTGGTTCTGTTGTTTCCTAATAAACCTTCAAGTGAGTATGTCCAGCTGTGGCTGTGACTGTGGTTGTGGCTCAGTGGTAGAATGTGACCTAGTATGTGTAAGCCCCAGCACACAAAACTAAGTTGGTACTTATGCCACAAGAATGCTTATGTATGTGCTACTTACAACCTGATAATAGCAATCACACGAACACGCTCTGGGGAAGGGTGAGGATAGAAAATACAAGTCCCCTGCCTCACCGAGGAGAATGTGGGTGAAGAGTGCTTTCTCGCCTATGTCAAGAAGCAGCTTTGGTAAGCCCTGAACATACATGGGCCCAGAAATACCCCCACTGGAAAGCTGTGTGATTGATATACAAGAGAAGCCAGAAAAGACATGAGGAAGAAGGCAGTGGCCAGTGGCAAGGCAGCCTTATCATATGAGTGAAGTCGCTCAAGCTCCCCAGTACCTGATCAATCACTGATTTACAGAAGACGTGAGGAACATGCAGTGAAAGGTCTAGGGCTGGAGCATCATTGAGGAAGCCTGGCAATGTGTATGCATTATGCAAGTTCTTTGTGCCCTTAATATGATAGCACAGTCCAGGCCAAGTCTCCCCCATATTTGATGAGATCGGAGAGCCCAGATCATGGTGGCCACCTGGCCCTGACCAAATAACTCCATCACTGTACGTTACTTTCCCCATTTTACAAATGAGGAGGGAAGAGGACCGTGGCTCTGAGGAGTAGCTTTCACAAAATGAATGAATGGAGCCTCACCCAGACATTATCCTGACTATTCAAAGAATTCAATACACATGCTTTGGCTCCTTTGGTTTGCAAGGCAATGTTCCAGGCATCTGAGGGGGGGGGGAGGGGAAGGAGAGGAGTATGGAGCGGGTATGAAGGGATGTGGAGATGAGCACAGTACTGTCCTTACAGCTGAGGAGTCAAATCAGACAAACTGTTTGGCTTGAATTCTAGGAAGTGGCCAACGTTCAGCTTTTGGCCCACAACCCAGTACTACTCTGACATCCGGATCAGACAGCAAAGTAAGCACAAAACAGGAGAGACTTTCTGGAAGAATAAGGGCTGGCTCCTCCGAGCAGTCTGCTTCCAGAGACTTGAAGGTCTTGAAGCGGTGGACTGCAGTGGGCTGAGAGTCAGCCAGCCAAGCCTGCCAGACTGGAAGTATCGAAGGGCAGTTGAGCCCAGAGAGCTGGGTGGGACCCGTCGCGGAGGGTCTTAGCTGGGGACTTTGAAATTGAGCCTTAGGGGTGGCAAACAGAAGCTGCTATCGTTCCTTAATGTTTAGTGAGCTGAGTGGCCCAAAGTGGCCCAGCAGCTTTGTAACCCTGCCACAGGAAGCACTGAGTGGCAGCAGCAGGAGAAACTAGCCAAAAAAAAAAAAAAAAAAAAAAAAGGGAAGGTTCTGGAAGGGAGCTGGGAAAATGTATTCTTGAATGGCCAAGGGAGGCTGAGGAATGTTTTCCCCTGGAGACCTTGTAGGGAAGTCTTTAATAAAGTCTGGTTCTAGAACAGTTCTGCCCAGAGGCCCTGGACCAGGTGACCTATTTGGGCTCTTTCCAGTCTGCAGCTTAGGTGAACTCATAATTCCTCATTCCTCTGGATAGGGCAACCTCTCCAATCACACTCATTGGGGTTATTCCTCCCTTAGAGATCCAGGTTCCAGAGCCACAGCTCTTCCGGCTGATGAGTCACAACATTGTCAGCAAAATCATGCCAGTGTCTAGCCGCCATCCTCCTTGCTGTCAGCCTGAGTCAGCACAGCTATTCTCTCACTGTCCCTTGGAGGTGATAAAAACATAGATTAGCCCATAGAGACAAAGTATACCTCACCAACACAGTGGATTTTTTAACTCAAAGAGCCTGGATTTGAGTCTTGGCAAGTTGTACGAGCTTGAGAAAGTCTTTTATGGGCACGGAGTAAGTTAACTGATGTTTCTGGATTGTTACTAGATAATCTATACTTATTTGGTAATGAATCTGATAGAGAATTATCTTCATTTCATGGAGGGGGAGTTGAGTGAGGCTCCACGATGCTCACCACTTATTCATGTCCAACTGGTAAGTCATATAGCTGCAGTTGAAGGAAGGCTCATACTTTAGCCTATGGTGACAGCTGTTGCTTTATCATGTGTAGCCTTAATTCCTACTACCCATAAACTGGTCCACCCAAGTTACTAGGAGAATCAAAAGATACAATTTGCAGGGTATAGTGACATATGCCTGCAATCTTAGACTCTAGGGTAGAGGCAAGAGGATCAAGAGTTCAAGGTTAGTTCGGGCTATTAGTGAAACCCTGTCTCAAAAGTCAAAAAAAACTCCCTAATATGGCATGGGCAGAATATATAAACCAAAAAGTGCAGATACTAAGAACTGTAAAAACTCAACCCTAGTCACATCTCTAGGCTTCTTTGCTTTGGTCCAGAATTTTTTTTCATCTCAGCTCTTACTACATTGGATTGTTCATATATCATATACATGGGAGTGCGAGGGATGGAACCCCAGGCCTTCTGCATGCTGTGCAAGTACTTACATTGAGTTATCCCAGCTCTGTCAAGCCTTTCTTTAGTATGTTTGCTTGCCTGATTCATTGGGAGCATCTCCAGGGCATGTTGCCTGCCCTGGCTCGTTGGTAGCGTGCAAGAAGCCCAGCTTAAGTGGGTGCTGGATGCACAGCTTTCCTCAGCCTTGTAATGCCTTTAGAGTTCCAAATTACCCTCCCTCCTTGGCTCCAGACCCATAATCTCCCCACTCGGAAGCTAGCTTCCTCCCTCCTACCTGCCACTAGCCATGCTGACCTTGGCCAGCTGGGTCCCAGACTTCAGCATGTAGCTTTAGCCCCTTTTAGCTCTTTTTCACAATTCTCCTGCTCTACTGTTGCCAGGATACTGATAGAATAAATGACATGCTTCACTTATGCTCGTACGCTGTGCACTTTCCTACTTCTTATTTTGGCTCAAGTGCTTTGGCAGAATGTCCTTGCTCATCCATGTCCCCATTTATGAAGTCCCCTGACCACTCACTTTCAACATCCCGTGCATCCCCACATACAAAGCAATAACCTTTGCAGAGCCCCCTACACCTTCTTTAGGAGTCACCTGCATCCCATTTTGTGAGCCAGCAAGCTCCTGCCTCTATTCTAGGTCTTGGTCTTCAATCTCTACCCCCTGGCCAGGGACTCCTCCCAAATTTCCTTTTTTTTACCCCGATTTTGGGAAAATTTTGAAGGTTACAAGTCACAAAGGAGTCCCAATAGGGCCCTTTAAGGGTTGACAGATGTGCTCCACTCTCAGGGGCCCACAAATCAGCTTTTCAGAAACTGCTAATTGGCTTTTCTTAAAAAAGGATAAATAAATATTGCTTAACAGATTACTGTCAGAGTCCTGACCCAGAGCTTTCCATCCTTGGGGTTTTTTTACAGGAGAACAATTAGCTCTAAATTTGGCAACTCCAGGGGCCTTAGGGAGAGAAAATGGGGGGGGGAGGTGGGGGGAGTGGAAGGCAGGTGGGGGAAAGGGGGAGGAAAAGGGCCTATCTCATCCTTCCCCCCCCCCTGGCAGGCTCTCAGCCTGGCCGCTACAGACTCTTCAGGGCCTGGGCCCGAATTCACCCCCCTGAGAAGGGAAGAAAACATTTTGGGGAAGCTACGGGTTCCCGGTTCCTGCACAAATTTATTTATTCTGAAATGAGGCAAAACTAGTTTTTGGCCCAATCTTAGATGAGGAAATCGGGATATATCAAAACCAAGACAGAAGGGAGAGGTGCCCCCGCTGGCTCCAGTCTGGGCCATATGGCATTGTCTGGCATCATTTCCCCTATAAAACAAGAGGGTCTGTGGGACCTTAGGGGCAATTGGGCCCAAAAGAGGTTTTCCAGAGTAAACCAAAACTGGCCACAGCCGAGCT